>JAXIUS010000036.1:1033-13907 GCA_035593325.1 Pseudotriton montanus
CTCTGTGTGTTTGTTAGAGTACAAACTCGTAATCCTGCGGATTTGTAGTCGAACAAACACACGGAGCACTTTGGTGGGAAAAGGCGGACTTCCGCCTTTTCCCACCGCCATACTGTTAATTAGCCTGCTAGTGTAGGTACATCGAGTGAGGACATTGTTATGGTACAGCGGAGTGTTGTGGGGAAGACATTTGTGAGTGAGAGAGTCTTGTAGTCAATTCTGGATTTGACAGGGAGCCAGTGGAATCTCTTGCTGACACCTTAGACATAGTGAAGCCTGTTGAGCCAATGTATAGCACAGACAGTGTTATTTTGGGCAACCTGAAGTTTGTTGACATTGTGTTGGACGGTTTCAGCGAGGAGTACATTACAGTAGTCAAGCTTAAGGCTGACTAGTGCGCGTACAATGTGTGCACAGTTGGGCAAGGGGAGGAAAGGGCTGATTGAGTTCAGGAGTTTGGTATAGAAGAAGGTGGCTGAGACTATAGTGTTGACGTGTAGTGTCAGGTAGTGCACGCCTTACCTGGTAGTACAAAAATTACCCCATCATGACATGTGTATGCATCGTAACTTGTTATGACAGTGTGTAGTCATGCGGCACACTGTGTCTCATAACTAAGTATACTATGCTAATACTAGTTATCATGCTATGTTAGTGGTTAGTAGTGTTGCAGTGAAATAATTATATAATTGGTTAGTCTTGGCTATGCAGTGTATGGTAAGCCCCTGGTCGCATGGCCATGCGGTCTTACGTTACCAACAACAAATTACTTGTCTATTTTAGTATATCACCCATTTAATCTACCTACTCTCCCTTTAGATTGTATTTTATATATTTTATTACTACTATAACTATAGACCATAAACATGGATTACATTTTACATATTTAGAAAGTGATCTCTTCCGGGTTTTGTCCGTTAGCATTTGGTTTGCCTCCTGTGGATCATGAGCAATCACAGTGCCACTCTGTAGGTACATTTTTAAAGCTGGAGGTGATAGTAGGGTTGTCTTAATGCCCAGTTCCTGAGCTTTCTTCTGAGACATATTGAATGCCTTTCTTTCTTCTGATTCTGCCTTTCAAAAATCTTGGTAGATAGAAATCAAGTGGTCTCTCCATTTAATGTTTCTGTTTTTGATGGATTGCTATAAAATCATTTCTTTGATATAATATATAAGGAAAGTCACATATATTTGTCGAGGTATTTCTTTGTGCAGACACACAGCAAACTTGCTAAGGTCTGTAAGCTTTTCAATTTCAGGTTTATCCATTAGTAAATGGTTAAAAGCTTCAAATAAGACACCTCTCACAAAGTCACACATAACCGTATTGTTGAGATCAGGTTCTTCTGTTCCTTGTGGTAGTCCTGAAATCCTTACAGAGCTTTCTCTTGTCTTGATGTCCAGCAACTGAATTCTCCTATTTGATCTCTCAATATAATCATTCACTACAGTATAGGCTCTGAAGCTCTCCTTTAATTCGTTTTTACAGTGTTTGACATCTGTGAACATTTGTTCAACTTTAGCTGTCAACGTCGCTATTTCAGCACTATGTAAGGCTGTTGTCACTTTGATCTCTGCCATATCATCCATTATTTTCTTCTGCATTGATAGTAGCTCTCTGTGTAGATCCTGAGTTATTGTTGTGGTATTCTGAGTGTCCATCTCCCGAGAAGGGCTGAAGTCCAGGATGCATGGCTTTTTGACCCTGGGGCACTCAGGATCCTTGTTTTTTGGAGTAGCCATCTTTATTCAAAGTAAAATTAACTATGGATCAGGGTTGGAAGCAGAGCTCAACAGTTAAGCTGCCATCTCCTGTGCTGTGAGTTCTAGAATCCAAAACAGTGATATCTTAACTTGTTTAGTACAGAAGGCAGGTGTAACTAAATGATGTAAATAGATTGTGCTTCCCATAGAAAAATCTTACAATAAATTACAAATCTGGAATGAACATGATAAAAAGGAACAAGAAGAGAACTTTGTAATGTAAAGTAAAAAGACAGGAAGCATGTTACTCTTTCAACTTTTATTTTCGTGGAAGCAGATTTTAATCAAAAGTTTCTACTTTTATTTTTTTTTAAACTAGCAGTATTTCATTAATGAAACTGAGCAGGCTACAACCGTCAACAAGCAATTTAATGCTTCCTGGGTATTATGTCGGGGCAATATTTGGTACCGATGTAGGGCACTTTAATATCTTTAAACATGGAATAGTATTTTTATATTCCTATGACGTGTGCACATCAGAAGTTAGTTTAAATGAAAATATAGCTTCAGAATTTGCTGAGTTCTGTATTCCAACGGACTTGTGATGTCACTCTGATGTCACAATGTCCCCTACGGGAAGGGGAGAGTGACTGCTTGTGGTCCTCCATTCCAGTGCCAGGAAGCAAGTGAGTGATCACTAGCAATTGCACAGAGATGGGAGGCTATTTCTCCTGTTGTAAGAACAATGAAGGTGTTGAAGATGCTACTGAGGAGTTTTTGTTTATTTGGTTCAGGCAACCCTGTGAGGTGAGCAGAATGTCTGGACAAGTGTAAAGTGCCGGGCAAGAGGGTATCTTAGGGGAGATTGTAAGACATAGTTACATCTTGGAGGTAGTAAGCAAGAGGCAAGCATGTGGGGAGGGTGAAAGAGGCAACTGATGGGAGAGTTTTAGATATAGTAAAATCTTGGGGGGAGAAAGTCTGAGGTGGGAAGGTAGGGAGGGTGAACCCTGGGGGTTAGTGAGCCATGGTAAAGTCTGGGGGAGGTGATCTAATATATACTTGCTGTGCCTGAAGATACAATGGAGGAAAATGGTATGAGCCCCATTCCCAGGTGCGGGTAACACAATCTGGGTGGATGACAGCGCCCTGTTAGGCGTCATCACCCATTTGGTTATCTCATGAGGAAACATACTGGTACTAAACCCCTTGGGAGGTTAATCTGTGAGCAGCTGGCAGGACAATGTTTCTGCAATCAATAACCCTGTCTTTGGTGTGGGAGTGCAGTGCAAAGTTTTGATAAACACTGGCCTGTCAATTTACTGTACATAGGAATAAGGCAGAAGATGTTAATACCTTCCAACTCTTCTCTAGATACCACTTTTGGAACCCATACCCTTGGGAATTCATGCTTTGCAGAGACAAGTGAGATCATACACTGAATGCTCCATGCATTATAGCACAGGGTAATATCACACTATATACTCCATGCATTCCATTATGGGGTGATATCACTCACTGAATACTCTATATAATCCAGGACATGATGATATCATACACTTTACCTCCATGAATTCTAGAGCAGGGTGACATCACACACTCACTACTCCATGCATTACAGGGCAGGGTGACATCAAGCAATAAAAATGATATATGTTCCAGAAGAGGGTGACATCATATACTCAGCATTCCATATATTACAGGACAGGGTGATATCTCATAATCAGTACTCCATACATCACAGGATAGGATGATATCACGCACTAAAGACTTCAGGCATTCCAGGACAGGGTTATATGAGGCACTCAACAATCCAAGCTTTACAGGACAGGGTGACATCTGACACTCAAACCTCCATGCATTGGCAAAAATGGTGGCTTTTCACTCTATGTGTTCCATGACATGGTGACATTGAATACTGAAACCATCATGAGGTCTAGCACAGGATGACATCACAAACTTATACATTTCAGGATAGGGTGACATTAGCAGCACAGAGTGACATCATAGACTAAGCACTCCATACTTTCCAAGACTCGGTGACATCACTCACTCAGCAATCAATCACTTAATGCATTACAGGACAGGATGCAATGAAAAATCAAAACTACATTGCAGGAAAGTGTGATATCATACTCTCAGCTCTCGGTGAATATAAGGACAAGGTGACATCACACACTCAGTATTTCAGGCATTCAAGGACAGAATGGCATCACACACTGAATAATCCATGCATTCCAAAACACGGTGACATTACATACTCTTTGGTCCATATGTAGACTTTGGCATACATGTATACCAAGGTCCTTTTTACACCACTTTTTGGCATAAAAGTATTTTATGCCAAAAAGTGTCATATATGCCATATGTTAACATTAGCGTATAAGAAATTTTACACAAGCATAACATTTCGTATACGCCAGAATTTAGCACGCCTGTACGTGATTGTTTTTGGCATACAGGCATGCCCTGTACGCCAGCCACCTTTTTGGTGTATTACTTATGCTTTTTTTTATGCCTGGTAGGCGTACAAAAAAAGCTGAATTCACGCCAATAAAGAGCACGCCACAAAAAGGTGCCATTCTTTTCCCCAATAGAAGTTCCAATAGGCACTTCCTGCCATTTTTTCATTTAAGTAATGTCATGGCACTAGTAGGGGATTCCGCCTACTAGTGTCATTATATTACTTAAACAAAAAAATTATTAGAAGTGCCTTTTTGCACTATTACACCCCCTCTGGAGAGTAACAGTGCAAAATGGGCACTTCCTGCCATTTTCCATTTAAGTATTGTTATGACACTAGTAGGGGGATTACTACTGCTAGTGTCATTACATTATTTTAACGAAAAAATAACTAATAGTGCATTTCAACACTATTACACCCCCGTGGGGGTGTAATAGTGCCAACGGGTACTTCTAGCTATTTTTTTGTTAAAATAATGTATTGACACTAGTAGGGTAATTCCCCTACCAGTGTCATTATATTATTTTAACGAAAAAATAACTAGTGGTGCCTTTCTTGTGACGTCTCTATAGAAACACGAAGTCAAATGCCATATGCCATATGCAAAAGTTTAAATATGGCATATGGCATACATAGATGTTGGCGTATTGGTGTGTGGCATGCATGCCAGCATATTAGCGTGGACGCCACATGCCAAAAGGCCAAACTCTAAATACGGCCCAAAATGTCATATATTCTAAGATAAGTTAACATCACACACTAAGTACTCCATGTATTTCAGTGTAACGCAACACCACACACTTGGCACTAGAACAGGGCAAGCCCTAGTGGGCTCAAGCCCTGCTCAAGCCCAACCTCGGGCTCTGCTCAGGCTCACCAGGAATTTAATTCCTAGAGCCCAGCCTGAGCCCAGGGGCTCAGATATGCAGGGCACAGTGAATGCTCTGCATACTGTAGCCTTGAGTGAAATTGTAAAAATGCAGTGCATTTATACATTCCCACTCTGCATTTTCACACAGCAATGTATAAATGCACTGCATTTATATACAGCAGTGTATAAATGCACTGCATTTATACAATGTCACGTGCCCCAGCTCGGCTCATGATTGGGCTCGCAGAGCACATGCCCAGCTCGGGCTCGGCTCATGCTGCAAAATTTCAGGCTTGCCCAGCTCTACTTGGCACCCTGTGAACTCCAGGACAGGGTGACATCACACACTGATTAATCCATGCATATTAGGACAGGGTGACATCACGCACCCAGCACTCCACTCGTTCCTCGACAGGCTGACATTATAGCTTAAAAACTCCACAAGTTCATCATTGGAAGGGCAGTAGTACCTTTGTGTTACTGTGATGGAGAACAGAAGCCAGGACTGAAGCCGAGACCCTGTACTACTGAGTTAGGTAGGGTGGGGCCAGAGAGGCAGGTAGCATCCAAGTATGCAGAACTGGCAGGCTGATGTTACCTTGTTCCCTGGGGAGGGGTGTAGCTCAGGGTTGACTACCATCTGCTGCTCACTGACTACTTGTTTCACCGCAGGACCTAACAAGAGGCGGGACAGCAGGCTGCTTTCCGCCTAAGATGGCCAGCACATGGCCTGAACAGAGAGCAACCCTCAGAGAAGAAAGGACACAAGGAATGCAAGGAATGCAAGGAACACAAGGATGCAAGGAACACAAGGCGCCCCAATGAGCACGCCAGTATAGGTCGGCTGCATGGAGCGATGACATAGATATAGAAAAGTCAGCAAGCCTCCACCTGCACAAGACCCCAGCCAGGCTTCCAAGACTGCCATTGAAGTCACTCAAACTCCAGCCACACCCAGATATCCCATTACACGCTGAGGGCCCGATGTTCGCCACCTTTTTTTGCATGCAGTATGGTGTTATTAAGGAAAACTCCTTTGGTCAAGGAAAGTTATAATAAAGTGTTTTGTTAAAACCTCTATTGTCTTCCATAGTGAGACTGCTTTGGCACTAACTGGTCATAGTCACCTTGCACTGTCACTGCTCTTCTCCAGTTCCATTCCTCTAAATATTTTCCAGTCATTGAATGCCAAAAAAAATATTTGGGTTCAGTCTGATAGAACATACTAGAATGGAAACCAATGGCACCAAAATGGTATTGAAACTCAGAAGAAATGACCTCAGTAGAAATGGCTTCACAGAAAATTGCCATGTTTGTAAATATCAGTAGAATTTGCAAAAATGCTTCCTAAATTTGTTCAGGCTTTTAAAATGATATATGTGCTAACCAAGCTCATAAAAAGACATGCCCCGACTGAGTCACTATTGTATTTAAAGAAAAACTAATGCCAGAGAGCCAGAGCCCAAACAGGAAATGCATACTGTATGGGTAGGAGAGTGAACAAAGTCCTCCATGCATTATGCATTATGTAAAAAATCAACAATATTGCATCCACCCTAGTTTACCCTCCACTTGACCCTCATTCAAGCAGAAACAGCAAAGGGACTCTGCACTTGAAAGGCATTACAGTTCACAATGAGTACTCAGAACCACCTTTAAATTCCCCATTTGCTCTGAGACAGCAGACATCAGTCGTCCACCTTTATAATGAAAACAGCCCTGAGTTTGAGGGAATTTCTATAGATGCCCTGTGCCTGTGGTTGTTCCCAATACCATCCCTATGCCTGAGGAGCTTCTCAACAGCTGCCCTATGTATGAGGGGTTCAGAATAGCTTCCCTGTGTCTGAGGGGTACTGAATAGCTGCCCTGTGTCTGAGTGGTTCCGAATAGCTGCCCTGTGTCTGAGGAGTTCTGAATAGCTGCCCTGTGTCTGAGAGTTCCCAACATCTGCCCTGTGCCTAAACATTTCTGAATAGCTTCCCTGTATCTGAGGGTTTCCGAATAGCTGCCCTGTATCTGAGGGGTTCCGTACAACTGCTCTGTGTCTGAGAGTTCCCAACAGCTGCACTGTGTCTGAGGGGTTTCAAACAGCTACCCTGTCTCTGACACTTCCCAATCGCTGCCCTGTGTCTGAGGGGTTCCGAACAGCTGCCCTGTATCTGACAGTTCCCAACATCTGTCTTGTGTCTGAGGGTTTCCGAATAGCTGCCCTGTGTTTGAGGGGTCCCGAATAGCTGCCCTATGTCTGAGGTGTTCCGAATAGCTGCCCTGTGACTGAGAGGTCCCAACAGCTGCCCTGTGTCTGAGGGGTTCTGAATGGCTGCCCTGTGTATGAGGGGTTCTGAATAGCTGTCCTATGTCTGAGGGGTCCCAACAGCTACCCTGTGTCTGAGAGGTTCAGAATAGCTGCCCTGTGTCTGAGGGGTTTCCAACAACTTTCCTTGCAATTGAGAGGGTACAAAACAGCTGCCCTATCTATGGAGGGGTTTCCAATAGCTACCATGTGTTGGAAGGGGTTCTCAACAGCATGAACCCTTCCATTGCTTTTATTTCTTCTGTATTTAATCCATCCCTTACAGGCTGAGGAAGACGTACATTCAGATACCACTAATATGTGCTAGGTTATGGATGAATTTACCTTGTTATGTTTTTAAATACCAATAAAAATTATTTAAAAAAATGAAAAATACACAGGCCTGCAGCATTCATCAGCAAAGCCAACAGCACCAGGTGAAGCATTGCTGAAGCCAACAACCCTGAAGCAATCATTGCCAAAATAAACAGCTTCAGAGCCAGGCTTGGAATAGCTAAGGTGTAAGGTGTGCCTAGAGCCCACTAGAACCCAATGTTGTGTCTACCAAAAACTGTTAGCACAGAGGAAGGTTTAACAATTGCCAACAGGGTTTAATGTTGGTTGTCTTTAACATAATGCACACAGTGTAAGAAGTACAACTGTGTGAAAGTAGAAGGCAGGGCAAACCTTACACCACCCCAAAACTATACTACACTTTTAAAACTATTGGAGTGATTCACAAAGGGTGAGTAAAGTGTGTGTAACTCACCCATGAGTATACTCACTATTTACTACTAAGCACTGGGTGAGTAGTCCTCACTATTCATGAATCAGTGCTTAGTAGCAGGCCCCATGAGTAACTGCTTTACTAATGAAATCAGTTACTCATGGAGTCCGCCCACCATCCGCCCACTTCTGAGTAGTGCAAATGCACACGAGCTGCGCAATTGCACACCACACCCATCACCCTACATTCCCCACCCGCACACTGCAGGGGAACACAGGAGAAAAAGAAAAGAGGAGGAGAGGAGATATTGAAAGAGGAAGAGAGGAAGAAAGAAGAGGAAGAATAGAGGAAAGAAAGAGAGGCAGAAGGCAAGAAGGTAAGAAAACACATTATCATCAATATCTATATCTGTACCATTTATATTTTGATATTCAATATCTATTCTTTTGCAACTTCTTTTTCATATGTCTCTATTACAAATAATTATTTTTAACATCATATATCCCCCTCATAGGCAGCAATGCTGCTTACTCATTTCTGCTTCCATTGGCTACTACTGCTCTGAGCAGTAGTAGCCTGCTCATGTGTTACTGATGGTGAGGTGGATCGGGTCCAGTTTCGTGAATTAGGCTCTCAGGGTGGGTGGGAGTGGAGTAGTGGGAGTGTCAGGGATGGGGTTTGACCATTCATTCAATACCCTTCCCTTTTCAGTCACTTTCAGCCATCCTCCGCCCATTTTGATGAAGTCATGGCCCATTTACATTTGTGTAATGCAGGCCCCCCATCTACTTTTTTAAAATATATTTAATAGTTATCCAAATAAGCAAAAACAGAAGCTTACAGATAAATCTCCAACAAGAATCAGTTGTAACATGAATAAAATAAAGAGGATCCAATCTTGAAACAACATCAGAGATATGACTGATCACATTAAACAAAAGGGGGCACAATGTAATACAGTCAGTTTAATCAGGCTGTGCCCAGCCCATATAAAGTTCCAAACGTGGCAATCCGGACGAGCAAGCTATCAAACGTTGTAAAAAGGAAACATATTACAGTTCCAAAACAAAAAACGGCAATGAACTATGTTCATATTAATAAAACATAGAGTGTGAAGAAGAAACGGCTACATATCGCTGGCGCCCTCAGTATCTTTCCCCTTGACAATTAACAATAAATTCCTGGCATCTTCTGGATCCCCGAATAAATAGCTCTTCTCCCCCATCACACTCGTAGTTGAGCAGGATATTGGAGGCCAGCCCGCAGTCCGCCCCCAATAAATTCCTTCTTCAAATTTTGGAATATTTTTCGTCTTTTAACAGTTTCAGGGGCCAGGTCTGAGAAAATATGTACTGTATGGCCTTTACACGAGAGTCCCCCCTGCTTTCTACATACTGCCCCCAACAATCTGTTACGCTCACCAACATCCGATACTGCAACAATCATTGTAGGGCCGATGTTCCCAGAAGTAGCTTTTCCACCTGTAGATGCTTTCAGCCAAAAACATGTGTCCACCATAAAGGAATCTCTCCCATCGCCATCACACAATTCTTCCGCTAACCAGGAGGTCATAAAGGAGAGTGGATCGGGGTCTTCTGCTCCAGGCCCTCCCATCTATGAGTAAGTCTGTACGCATGATTAACGAAAAGCATATATGGAACTTAACCGTGAGTAAGTCCGTCGTGCACAAGTGCGTATGAGGGCCCGGATCTACAAAACCATTACGTAGGTCATAAAATTTGCATCTGGTGCAACTCCCATTCATTTCAATGGGAGTTACACCAGATGGAAATGTTACGCCCTGTGTAACTCTTTTGTGGATTGGGACCGAGATGTGCAAGTGCGCACGTTTTTGTGAATTAGATTTACTCATGAGTAATTTTACTCATGCTTTACTCATGAGTAAAGCATGAGTAAAGTTTTGTGAATCATCCCCTAAGACAATATGCTTGTGTCACTATGTGTTTTTGACCGTGGCTGTTTCTAATGGAGGTTACCCAATTTAAATGTTATATGACCCTACCCATTACCCCAGGAGCTCACTTAAAATTACAAAATGTTAAGGTCTTGGAATTCACAAATACTGTCTCTTACAAATTGCATGCAGCACCTGCACAGGGTTCCACAGCTTTAAAAAAATAGCATCTGGTAGAATGTCATTTTGAGAGAAGAAATTTGGTAGAATTACTTTGTCCTAGAGTATTTAGGGGTACATACAAACATTTTCAAATGGGCCAATTTACCGTGTTATCCTTTAGTTAAAGCACATAGATGATAAATACCAATTTCACCAAATCACATTCTGTTATTAGGATTTTACCAAATGTCATTTTAGCAAAATATGACTATGAAAAGATCTGATACTATTAATTGTGGATTTAAATAGCTTCTACCCTCAGTAAGCAGCCCTGAAACACACATTAGCAGATGTAAACTGAGAAAAGCAAAGAGCTGTTTTCTAAATTTTAAACATTAACCCTTTGGGACATGATGTCAGGACTGCGCTGACTACACAGTCCAGGGTGCAGTTGCAGGATATGAAGTGACACAGATGCACCTATTCTCCTGCTACACAGTGCCAACTGGAGTGTGCAGGGAAGCTGGTGCAAAATGTGCACCTACACCAACCATTACATTCTGTGTAAACTGCTTATGGAGAATGTACTGATGCAGGTGAACATTTTTGCACCTGCACCAAGGCACACATCAGCCCACACCTGGCAGGATAACAGGTGCTTCTGCATCACCGTGCACTGCACAGTCAACACAGCCTGGAGAACCTGGGACATGGTGTCAGCAGGGAATCCCACCAGACAAGCAGCAGTGGTCAGCAAATAGAAAGATTAAAATTGCAAGACAAACTCTTTTTCAAAAGTCAAAGTCAAAAGCACTTTATTCGATTTTACCAAAAAAAATCATCAAAGCATATACAATACAAACACAAACTTAACAAACATAATTTCATAGTGCAGAACAAGCCCTTATTACATCAAGCTGTATAATGAAGAAATCAATGCAATGAAGAAATACATATAACAGCAGCATCAATATTCTAAACAGTCCTCTGCAACTTTTGAGATTTGAAATCTGCAAAATACAATTAAAGTACTACAGTATTGTGCAAATCTGAGTTTCGGAGTAGTCGCCATGTCTTCCCTCAAAACAATAATTTGAGTAAAATGAATTAAAGTGCTAATGTGCTGTACAAAGTTCTGCAATTAAAGTGCTTACGGATTATAAAACCTTACAAAAAATTAAAATTAATAAGCCTCCTTTCTTATCTTAAAAAAAACTTTAAAAAAATTTGTAACACAATAAATAATCCTCGGGGGGGCACCAAAAATGCCCGTTTTACATTTTTAAATGCAGCCCAGCCTGTAATACAGGCATAGGCTGCCTGTGTTACAGGCCGGGATGTATTTTAAAATGTGGATCGGGCCTTCGTTCGGCCCGTGCACGGACCTACGTGTGAAATCACATGGTGCTGCATGTAACATGCATAGCACCGTGCGATTTCACACGTAGGGTATGTGCTCTGTGTGTTTGTTAGAGTACAAACTCGTAATCCTGCGGATTTGTAGTCGAACAAACACACGGAGCACTTTGGTGGTAAAAGGCGGACTTCCGCCTTTTCTCATCCGCGTCACTCGTAATTAGCCTGTTGGTATTTACCTGGATGCCGAATTACCAATGGACAAGCAGGTGAAACATCTAAAATACTCTTGTACCTACATCCTGAGTCTCCCATGGCCTTTTCTCTCAGAGCAGGTCAGTCATTGTGTGTGCTTTAATTAACTCACGACTGGATTACTGGAATGCACTGCTTGCTGAGACTTCCAAAGCCAACATTCAGGCCCTGCAAGCGGTCTAGAATGGGGCCTTTCGTGCGGTATGTGATTTGGAAAGAGAATACGTAGAAGGCTCCACTGGCTTCCAGTAAAAGATCGTATCAAGTTCAAGGTCCTCACACTGACATACAAATATATTTATGGCGACGGACCCATGTATTTGGCTAGCAGGCTAATACGATCCAATCTCAAGAGAATACTCTGTTCTAATCAGGTCACTCTACTTGAAAAGAAGCGATTCAAGCTTAAAAGGTTCAGAGGACGGATGCTTGACTTCATTGCGCCGGACTATTGGAACACCCTACCGCCTGATCTGAGGGAACTCTCAAGCATCACTCTGCTTAAAAAAAAAGCTGACCCCGCACCTGTTCTGATTGAGCTGACTTACCTATTCTGACAGATCTGAGTTGATTGCAGATCCCCTTTTGATCATGTCCTGAATTTCAATAATCATTTCTGTTTGTTGTCTAATCGTATCACGTGTGTGTGTCTGTATGTTGTTTGTCTTGATGTTGTGCTCTGAGGCCTATGGGCAAATAGCGCACTACAAATAAATAAATAACAATAAATGTACTGCAGTTGGGTACATGGCAGGCCAAGGATTCTACCGACTAAAAATAGAAATGTAATAAGTTGACAAACTAGGGCAGTATTAATTTTAAAGCAATATTAAAGTTGCTTTGTTATGTGTTCACTCTAAAATTTGTTCAGTTTGACAGATCAAACATATGTACAGGAGTGCCGCATGTTCTTGTGTAAGGCAGCACAGTATTTATTTCTTTATTTATTTATTTATTTATTTATTAAGAGCCTAACCCCGTAGGTGTCAAGGCATTAACCCCTTACCTGCTGCCATGGTAAATCTTGTAAATCATTATCTCAATATTAAATTCCACTGAGATTCCATTTGCATGGCTTCATTTTTGACACATCTGCTGTGTCAATAGCAGTAAGCTAGGGCCATTTT
>JAXIUS010000037.1:0-13835 GCA_035593325.1 Pseudotriton montanus
CGACAATGTTTGCTTTTTTGCTGTTTTAATACTATGTGTTGATTGTTTTTTTGTGTCCTGAGGCCTGTGGGCATGTGGCACATAAAAATAATAATGATAATAATAATAATAATAATAATAATAATAATAATAATAATAATAATAATAATCCCATTTGTTTTGAAATAGTCCATGTTTCCTGTAAATGACAAAATGCATGTTATTACTTTTAAGCATGAGCCCAGTCTCTTCTGAGTGGAATGTCACTTTATAATGCATTATGCTATTGTACAGTATATTTTTGACATTGATACAATTTCTAGCTTTAATTATACATGTATATGTGAAAATGTGGTGTCACACGAACATTGTTGCCCTTGAAGATTCCGAAATTAGCCCAAGGTCATCCTCTGCTGCTAGTCTATGTGAATGGTGGGCACAGGTGTTACTGGAAGGGGGAGTTTGAGAGAAAACATCAGCTTGAGTAAAATGACCAACCTTATGTTGGAGCAGAAGAAAGCTCTTGACGCCTTGTGCTCTAAGGTAGTGGATGCACAAACTGCTTTGAACAAAAAGTTGGCACTATCCAGGAGTGCTGAAACCTATTGAGTTAGCAGATTGACAAATTATCAGAGGGAATGGCAACGCATGCTAAGTCTCAGAAAGACGAACATGCTGTTTGTCTCTAAATTTTAAAAGAATCTCAGAAACTGAGTAGATCTGTTGCCTCCATGGAAACAAATTTAGATCTATTATTCTTGGCTTTTCAGGAGAATAACTCATGTGCATCCCTGGCTGCGGGGATACCTCCATGCGCAATACACCAAACAGCTGAGGGCAGTAACGTGAATCATGATTTTAATACAGTACCAAGTGGCAATAATGATATGATTAATTCTTCCACAAAAATATCGAGTCATTATAGAATGGTAAATCCCCCCACAATAGCACCAGCAGGATTGAACCCTAATGCCTCTGGTTTTACATTTTCAGTGATACAACCTGCTATGTCTCCACTCGATTTTGGAAGTAAATAATCTTTGAGTATTAATGGAAACATGGAAGGTCACGAAATATGTCCGAACACTCTCAATTTTAAACCTTTGTTTAACAAAGAGAATGGTTACCTAAAAAGGTATTTTAATGTGCCAGCTTTCTTAGTAGACCCAAGTACAGTTATCACTGAAATAACTTTTAAGCAAGCTTGCACGCATGATCTAGTCTGGTCCTTCTCCCCTAATTTTATATCTAGGGGGATAGATGTTGGTCAAGGAAGAATCTTAGTGCTAACTCTATGCAGAAAGGCCCAACTGATGGGCTATTACTGATGTCTAAAAATCTTTTTAGGGAGGATGGATGGCTGCCAAGTTGGGGTAATGGTACAGGGGAAAAAAGGGCACTGGAAGAGCCCCCTTTGTGCGATGGGTTTGTGCAACAGGTGAAAAGTCCAAACACTAATATACAAAACTTACAGCCGTTGTATGCGGAGGTAGTTAGATCCTCCTAAACCAGCATGCTTTCTAATGTGGCAGAAGCTGTTAATTATGAGTTTGATGCAATTGAAGTGTTAGAGGATCAGCCTGTCTGCTCCTAGCACCAGCTACCACTGGGATCATGCTCCTAGGGGGGCCTCGTGGAACTGTGCAGGTGCATCAAGATTAGACAATCCTGAGGTATGGGAACACATTAAAGATCATTATTTTATACTCTTGTAGGAAATATGGGCTATATCTAATCTGGCATTTGAAGGCTTTCTTGTAATCTCCCAAAATGCAAACCCCTCTGCATTCAGCCACAATGAATATAAAACATGATTGGGCTATAATCTCCACCTGGGATGACATAGCTGGCTTTCTAGGAGTTAGACTTAAACCTAGCAGGGTTGTTGGTACTACACATTTTTTACTATTTAATACATATATTTGCCCAAAATATCTATTGAAGTCATTCTGACTAATTACAAGTTTGGCGGTGCCAGGCAGAGCAGAAAGGCAGAATTCCGCCTTTCTGATCCACCTGGCACCGCCAAACTCCCTGCCATGTGCATCGCCAGATTACAAGTCTGGCAGTGCACATTTGTGGGATTTCAAGCACCGCATGAAAAAAGTTGGAGGTCCGCAAATCCACATTTTTACATTTGGCAATGCCAGTGATACTGGCATTGCCTGCCAGTGTTGCTGGCATGGCCTAGTGTAAAAATAAAAAAATATGTGAAGTGCATTTTGCGCACTTCAAACAGCTCTGAAACAGGCAGAGGGAGAAATCCATTCTCCCTCCACCTGGTCCAGAGCTGGTGGTGCATTTTGCAGAGGAACAGGCAGAGTTCCACCTGTTCCTCCACAAAATGCACTACCCAACTTGTAATTGGGTTGAGGGGAAAACCCTGGAAAGAGTTATATATAGAAAAACCAGATAGTGATTTTTTACACTTTGATCCTGCAGCCATTGCCTCTAATGAGAAGGCATTGGTCTCTGTTATAGTGGAAAATAAATTTAGCATGCTGAATGGCAAGTTCAGTTCTCAACATAGTGGTGGACACACCTTTAAAAGAGGAGCAGCCAGCTCAATGATTGATTATGTTCTAGTTCCAATTAGCCAATTCGAATTGTATGATGATATGTTGTTGTGTTAGTTGAGTCATAGTGATCATGCTTTACTTGAATTCTTTATAAGAGTAAGATTGACTGCATAAATGCTGTTATAAAAAAGGGTGCCCTGAGAATTAATCAGATGACATGTACACCAGTAAATATGGCTAATATTTTGGAAAATTTGGAGGTTGATGATACATTTGATAGTTTTCCTGATACAATAAGACTGTTTGAAGAAAGGGTGAAAATTATTTGTAAGCAGATAACTCGTACTGTTTATACTCATGATATACATAGTAAAAAGTCCAGGAGCTGGAGCCCGTGGTAAGTGAAGAGGTATATTTATTAGGTATGCACCTTACAGGAGAAGCTACAGAATGATGGCGGACACTAGCTGTCAACCGCCCAAGTGGAATGTTAGAGTTGGAACACCTGTGGAGGGAAGGGGAGGATGAGACACCCAGGAAAGCAGGACACTTCACACCTCCTTCCGTTACAAATAGGAAAGTAAAAGTCCATCAGAGAATGACATATAAGTAGTTGTATGAAACAATTGTAAATGTAGAGTAGTTGCATAGGACAATTGTCAACTAAAACTTAAAGATGAAATCCATCCACACACAGATATAAACAATTGTAGAACAAATTAAGATGGCACATATATTGGAAACAATTGGTAAACAATTGAAAAACAAATTGAGATAAACAACAGTAGTGCCAAAATTGTGCATATGTTATAACATGAATCAATGGTGTACAGGGGGAGAAATAATGCCTAACGACGAATAAAAGAATAATTGGTAAAATAATTCTAAACATATGTTACAACATGAATCAATGGTGTGCAGGTGGGAAATAACGCCTAGTGACGAATAAAAGAATCATTGGTAAAACAATTCTAAACAAAAGGACTGCTTGGTGAAACAGTTCAAAACCAAAATAAACTGTTTGGTAAAAGAATTAAAACAAAAGGACTGGTTGGTAAATGACCAGTCCACATTCGGCAAACAACCAGTCCAATGTAAATGTGACAAGTGAACAGACACATGCTGAATAGATGGAGCATATTCAGCAAGAATAGATGGAACATATTCAGCCTTAACTGAACAGAACATCACATGGGAAGGGGAGGTATATGAATGTGGAACAGAAGGATGGTATGTCTGCAAGTATACAACACAGGCCCCAGAATACTAACCAGGACCACTCCTTCCTCAACAATAAAAGAGTGAACAAAAAAAACCAATAGTGTTCCTTGAATCATAAGCCATAACTGCAGAATAAAAGTATGAAACACAATGGCCTAGGAACAACTTTTTAGCGCATCTTGGTCCTAGATGCACAAGCGAGGCTCTTTAGTTAGTACACCTCACACAAAAATATGCAGCACATATTCTAGGACCAGTTACAGCCCCACTTAAAGTGTGCTACGTAGCGTACATAATTCATAATGGTTAATACACCTCACTTTATAATGTGCAGCATATGATCTAGAATTGGTTACAGCCCCACATGAAGTGTGCTGCATAGGGCAACCTAGTCGATAAAAAGAATCCCTGCGACTAGTCCCTTGGCATTGGAGTACCTTTGACGCTAGAATACCATGACATTAAACACGACTGATTGTAACATCTAAATATGAAGCCTGGTATTTGTACAGAAGGTAACCACCCGCATAATTCAGAAACATCATCACGCCTAGATGCAATTGACCTAAACACCCCCACTAGAGTGGAACTTTATGCTACCCCCTCTAGCGTGTTGCCACTATGCACCAAAAGGCATGTAACTTAAGACTCATGTGTTAATCGACATCGTGAATTACATTTAATCCCTGCCATTTGCCCAGGATCTGTACACTCTCACTAGAGTGAAACTTATGTACCACCCGCACTAGAGCGACATTTTATGATCACAATTGTGCCAATTAAACATTTCTAGTTAATCAACATTATTTAGCATCTGATGTTGATGAAGAAAAATAAATAATTTCGATCCCTGCAACTTGCCCAGGACCTAAACACTCCCCCTAGAGTGACACTATTGTGTTACCCCCACTAGAGTGCCATTATTATGCAACAACAGACGTGTTTATTTAAATGTTCTTATGTAGATCAACATAATTCATTGTGTTGTTCAACACAATGATTTACATATGGTCCCTGCAGTTTGCCAAGGACCAGAACACTCCCATCAGAGTGACTCTATTATGTTGCGTACACTAGAGAGGTTTTGTAAGCATACTAACTGTGAAACGTGTTGATCAACACAGTGAATTACTTATGATCCCTGCACTTTGCACAGGACCTTAACACACTCACCATAGTGACATTATTACGTCACCCACAGTAGAGTGACTCTGTTATGCATTAACAGACGTCTCCATTGAGCAATTTTCAGATGTGTTGACCGATGCTGTATGAACCCTGCCATTTGCACAGGAACTTTACTACCCCTCTAGAGTGACACCTTGTGCTACGACTAATGTATCATATTAGCACATAACCAATCAGATCCCTGCTACAACAGATGCATTAATGACTTACGTGTCAATTATCAATCAAATTTATCGTAGAATTTTTGTAGAGAACTTTGCCCCTGTGTTAGCCCAGAGGTCAATTTGTGCTTATTAGCACCTAGTCTATAAGTGAAAAAATGAACCAGTGCCTATTGCGAGAATAACTAACACACTGTCTTTAAAATGAGTGTATGGCTTGTGCAACATAATTATGTAGACACTTTTTAAGCTAAACAGTCTCATGCATCATATGCCCTTACTCATTAGACATACGTCATTACTCATTAGAGAAGCTTTGTAAATGTGCATGAATGTTACTTATTTCAGAACACTCACAATAATCCTCTAACAAACTCACGTATCATAGGCATTACTGATGCATTAAGTGATATTACTTTCCCGCTAACGGAATTAATGAATATAAGAAAATTGTAGTACTGTGAAATGAGACAGCATGAAAATTAATGACAATTTAAGAAGTTCACATAGCCTCTCACCCCCGGCAAGCGTTAACATGCCCAACCTCCAACGTAAAGTGATAAGAGCAGTCCTCAGAATTCAATTCTCAGAAACCCTCTCAGGTTTAATAGGCCCGCTGCTCCTTCTAACCAGTAATTCTCCCGACTGGCAGAAAATCACCTGCGCAGTAGATAGGAATTCGCCCATGCGCAGAAGCCTGACTCTTTTAGTAAAAAAAAATGAAAGCGTACTGTTCCTTTAATGAAGGTCAAATTGACGCGAAGCACTCCTTCCAACCGGTAACTCTCCAGACTAATAGAACAGCACCTGTGCAGTAGATATGAAATCTCCCATGCGTAGAATCCAACTTGTTTAAAAAAAAACAGTACTGTTCCTTTAATGGAGGTCTTTGTTTACTCAAAGCAGCTGAAACAGCGTGAATCATTCACCCGTTCAATCATTGGTCTGTCTTCCACAAAATGATTTTAAATTGCTGCTAAGTGTTCAATGGGGTATCGGCCGGTAAATCAGAATCTTGAAAAGTCTCCCAAGGGAAATGAATTGAAATTGCGCTGCGCCCTACCCTGCAGGGCTGCACCCAGCCCAAGTTACCTCAGAATCCATCCAGAACCGGCATCTTTCTTTCATGCTGCTTCATCCATCAAAAATATGATGCAATGAAGGATGATTCTGAAATGTCCAAACTGCCTGATTTCGATGTAACACCGCCTGGTGTTATCAGGTGGTAGGGGCAGCAGACCATCCTGTGGCTTCTCACCGATACTTGAAATTACCGCCTCAGCACAAAATAGTAAGTGAAGGATGACATCCGCAGGTTTGATTAGACAACTCATTGCCAGTACTAGATAGATGAGGCTGGAGCCAGTGGTAAGTGAAGAGGTATATTTAGTAGGTATGCACCTTACAGGAGAAGCCACAGAATGATGCCGGACACCAACTGTCAACCACCTAAGTGGCGCCTTGATGCCTGTGGGCTTCGGCGCCTTATAAATAATAAAGTAAAGTAAAGTAAAGTTAGAGTTGGAGCACCTGTGGAGGGAAGGGGAGGATGAGGCACCCAGGAAAGCAGGACACTTCACATAGGTTTACGCAGGCCAAAGCCACTGATTGCTTCAATAGTGAGTGTAAATCACATAGAAGGAGGTATTGGAGGCTGTTATCAATGCTAAAACGAGAAGGTGACTACCTTGGACCCCGGGGCAGAAATGCCAAAGGTGAATATAGGTATTTTTTGAAATGTAAAAAAAGACTTGACTGTGATAAATTGGATGCAGAGATTATGGAGCCATTGATAAATCAGATGAAAAACAATTCTGGAGTTTGATAAACAAGCTGGCATTTAAAGATGTTTGGGCTCCTCCGGATGTATTTATTCAAGAATCAATATCGGCTTCCGTTTTAGGTGCACTTTACTTTTGTGAGAGTTCTACTGTTTATAAGATTACTTTTGGTGAGCATTGGGTAAGGACCTTATCTGAAAGAGATGTGGGGGCTTTGATTGACAAACTTAATCCATCTAGAGCATTTGGCCCAGAGGGCATACCTCCACTGTGCATAAAGATGGCCCTCTACTGTGGGCATATATTTTAACACCGGTTTTCAATTACTGTTGTATATTTAACATGATACCAGAGTCATGGCATGGCTCACTGCTTGTCCCCCTTTTTAAAAAAGGTAGGAGGGATGATCCCGGCTTATACTGTATGTTAGCTATGCTAGATCCTGGGGGGAAAATATTATCAGGGCATCTCTTGAATGAATTAATCAGCTGCGAGAGAAATGCTCATATTTTTAAAGATGTCCAGGCTGGCTTTAGAAAAGCACACTCTACCATCAATCACTGTTTAGTCTTAAGTTTACTTTTAGCTAAATATACAGTTAAGAAAATATACCCAATAAATGCCTGCTTCGTGAACTTTACCCAGACCTTCAACCAAGTACCTAGGGATTTGGTTTGGCAAAAGCGTTTGAGTCTAGGAGCTCCTCACGCCTTTGTGAAAATGGTGGCTCTACTTTATACAGAAACCTGGGTTAAAGTTTGATGGGGCAGGGATGGGGAATTATCCAGAAGCATTGCCACTACTACAGGATTAAAGCAAGGATGCATATTGGCTCCTTTTTTATTTAATATTTTTATCTCTGATTTGGAAGACCAAATGCATGGTAAGGGCATGTCTCCATCAATGGGAGGTGGTGAGGTCCATGTACTAATGTTTTCTGATGATACTGTGAGACTAGACCTCTCACCAACAGGCCTCCAGGCTAAATTGAATACACTTCAATTTTACTGTACCAAATGTAACATTTTGGTAAATATTAAGAAAACTAAAAATGGTTTGCTTTGGCAACTGTATACTGAATTTCCCCTGGTCCATCAATTCTTCTCTGATTGAAGTGGTTAATAGTTATGTTTATTTAGGGCTGAATTTTTGTAAAAAAGGTTCATGGCTCAAACATATTAACTCATTACAACCGAAAAACACATTAATAACTAATGCACTGGCTAAATTGAGAGCCAATTCTTACATATAATGCTTGGAAGCACTTATTAAAGTGTTTCAGATTAAATGGATGGGCTGTTTACTCTATGAGGTTGAAGTCTGGGATAATGAGATGACCAAAACAATGTTAAGGTTTGGAACAATTTATTGGAGAAAGGTCTTGGGCTTAGCTCAATCTATACCATTGGAACCTTTATAACTAGATACCGATATTCTAAGCCCAGAAGCTATAATTGATCTCAGAATATTAAAGTATTTTCTAAAGAAAATTTCTCAGGAGGAACTCGAAATGCTGGCTAAGAAATTAATTCTGGAAGCAATTCACAGTGAATATAAATATAAATATATTGATAATGTTAAAAATATTTTGGTTAAATATGATATCATTAACACCAATGAGAGCTGAAAAAGCTCACAATTAAGGCAACTTGCTTTGGTTCCTTGGAAGGAGGTCATTGGTTTATTTCACTTCTCTAGAGCATATGCCTAGTGCCAAAATGTGTCTACTTTGAAGAACTATAAACGGAGAGAACCATATGTTATGGTCTGTAAGAATGTTAAGGGATTAAGTGCATTTATTAAATTAAGATTAGGGGTTTTCCCTGCTAATTTTTATCTGTTAATTGGAATCAAATCTAGGCCATGGATCGTACTTGCCCTTTTTGCACTAAGAACTTAGATAATATTTGGCATTCTGTAGCTATTTTTCCCCGGGGTATTAGATTTAAGGAGTTGTTGGTTGAATAATTATGCACTAAATAATGTTTCATCTTTATGTGAAATTTAACATGAAAATGAACCTAAAGTATATTCTCTGCTGCCAATCTCTGCCCAGTCCTAAACCAAACAGCAAGTTGTATTGCCAACAGACCACAGAAAGGTCTCGCTCACATGGTAAATAAAATTCACCAAATTCTCCTCCAGAAGCTGTACGACTATAGGCCTAGTCGGGGCAAATGACACTGTATATTCTTTAGGGCAGGGGTACTCGCAAATATTTGCTGAGGGGCCATATTGTATGATATTTGTTTCATCCAAGAGCCACAGTAATCGGATAAAAGTTTCATGTAAAACAAAAATTGGGAAAGCAAGTATTGCAAGATGTGCAAAATGGGCAATATTAGCTTTACTGGCTAAAAACAAAGCCTCATTTTAATTTCTGGCAATCAAATTCTAAGATTTTCTTTAAAAATACTGCTCATTCAATACTTGAGAAGATGTGGGGGGGCCGCAGCAAAAGGCTTGGAGGGCCACAAGTGGCCTGCAGGCCGTACTTTGAGTATCCTTGCTTTATCCTTGCACGATCGGTGAAGTGCAAAGTAAAGCGAGCAGTAACAGTATCCTTTGCCCCTGGAATTTAATGCAAGTCACACCAAGAGAAAGTCAAACAGAAATGAAACTTGAGTTTAATAAAAGAAACTCATGCTATTTGTTTAATATTAAGATATGGCCACTACCACACAGCACATGGCCACACTTCAAAAGCACATCCCAAAGGCAGTATTGTTCAGCAAAGAGTCGGCTTACTCCCTGACACACTGTTGCCAGTTACTGTACACCACAGCAGAGAATTGACCTTTGTCTGCAGGTGCATAATGAGCGACCAAGCGGGTGATGCATGCACTATGTATCATGCTCCAAGCAACCTCTGGCTGTTGAATGCAGCCATTGCAGTGTACGAGTCCAGGTCACATAACCTTTGGGGATCGTTAACACTGGTTAACTAAACTTAAGGCAAGGTAAGGCAATATTATAGGTAACTGCTCCTATTCACTTTTCTATTATGAATATAATTTTTTCATGTCTTCATGCCTAAAATCAGCATGCCGTCAATGGTACTGAATGATGAAATTATGTGATAAAATATGAATTATACAGCCTCTCCTATTGTATCTGTTTTTCAATTGCATGATTGGGCAGAGCATACAATGCCTTTTTAGTATAACAATGATATTCTTGTGCCTGATTCTCCTGGGCTGAATGAAGCCTGTAAACAAGTACCATATGTTAAACTAAGTAGTTTCTAGTGAACGATGAGCAGCATCAATCATTTTAAATGGAGTGTAATTCTGTTTTTTCAGGTGGACCTCCAATTAAATAACTTTGTATCTTCTATAAAATCAAGTTATGAGTTATTAGTGTTCTTATTTTTTTCTTTTACAGCCTCATGAAAGCTATAGGTAAATCAAATAAAACTTCTTATTTTTTTATATTAAAGTAATATTTGCAATCTAATGGAATGCTTTGATATGTAACTAAATTTGTCCTTATTCTTTAGTAGTGCATGGGTTAGAATAGTCAGTAAGATTACATGTGCTTTGATTAGTCTCTCAAACCATATGAACTTCTTGAAAATGGATTAAAAAATATATATATAAATGTGCCTTTAGCATTCACTTGTTGAACTTTGTATAAAACATGTTATAATAGTCCGCTTGATGCTTGATAAGATGTCATGCTATCTTTAAGATTTCTATGAATTGTGTATTCTGAACCCTTTATCCACATCTTCAGGTAAAGGTTTGTTTAAATGTTCTAGATGGGTCTATATGACTGTTATTCAACTAATGTAATTGAACAGCCTTTGCTGGCATTGTATTTTTCAATATTTGATTGTCTACCTAGAACACCTCTTAGCTGTATCTGGTTTATATATATTTTTACCTAAAGTTTAACAATTGCACCTCATGTGAAATTACTGTATAAAATGCAGATAGAAAAGTCATCAATTGGTTTAAAAAGAAATAGATTATCAATATGATATTAACAAAACAAAGTAACAGAAAGATAAACCTCACATTTGTTGACAATATGTCTGATAAAATGTTAGAATTCAACATGATTGAGCATTCATTTCCATGACAGCTTACTTTATTACAGTTAAATCACTGCAGATTGATAAACAACTAGCAAGTAGAAGCTTACTGAGAAAATAGTAGATGTCCCACTAAAAAAGCACCAGAAAACAAAAGATCTTGAAGTAACATCCTGTCCCTCATATCAATGTCAGAAAGAGGCAGGCCCCAGCATGTAGACGTACATATTGTACAATATGTCCTTATACTCGCTAGTTGATCATCTACAACATACTGAGTATTTTAGCAGTGATGGAGATAAGAGCCTCAGATCATCTTGCACTCCAGAAAAAAGACAAGAATAGAGATGTAACTAATTTACTGAAGCAGAGATAACAAATGCACCAAAGAAAAAAAATACAATGACTAAAGTGTAAGTGTGCCAGACAGTGCCGGAGGAGATAATTATTAACAGTCCAGGATAAATGAATCAGGCAAGAAAATATATTGGATTGTTCAATGATTTCTACATCAGCAACACTGATAAACAGTCTACTGAAGGTTTTTGAAGCCACTTTCAGCTACCTTTAAGAATGCCACATAATGTGATAATCATGTACTAACTTTGTTTCTGATTAATATAACTGTTTCAGTTAATATACAGTAATTGCTTGATTAAAAATCAGTTATGTAGCATCTCAAAGCATTTGACACTTTTTAGTGGAGCATTGAATGGTTTGTAGGATACATAACATATATTATAGCTTTATTAACCCCTCATTACAAGTTGTTCTTACACAACAAATTTTTTTATGTTATGTAAGAAAGGTTTTAAAGACTTTTTTGTTATAGGGTCATATTACAAGTTTTCAAAAAGTCAGTTTTGTAAACTTGTAATACTACCCTTAATGAAAAAAGCTTTTGTTTTAGCCACACAAAGAAATAAGTAAAAAATGTAATTATTTTTTAAAACATAATTTTTTTTAAATACATATTTTTTCATGATACTCTATAGGGAATATATGGAAAAAATGAAAAAATATTGGGGTGATAAAAAACACCCCAGTAGAAAATACATTTTTTGACACCACCTATTGAGATGGTGTTACAAATTTTCTTTCCAAATTAAAATGTAGAACTTGTAATTACTACTTTGGGGGCTTTTATATATATTTTTTTAATTGTAATTTTTTATTAAATCCAGATCATCAATAACATAAAAGTATACAAAAAGAAATAAGAGCCAGGAACAAATCAGCAATTTATAGGGAACAGGCATCAAAGCTTACAACAAAAACTTAAGCATAAACAAACAGACCCCTGAATTCCCCCCTGATTCATATTCCAAGGGCTAGCCGTAAAGGGCCCCATCGCTCCTCCATCCTGGAAGGCTTATTTCTATGTAAGAAGATTATTTTTTCATTGAAATAGGATTTTTTTAATTCATTAAGCCAAGCTTCATAATTAGGAAGTTCCTCTGAAATCCATGTTCTGGCTACATGCACACGTGCAATTGTAATCGCCAAAAAATAAAACGATTTAACTCGGAAATGGATGTTACTATCCAAACCAGAAAGGAATCATTTCGTGGAAGCAGGCACTTGCTGATCACACATTGCGTTCAGTTTCTTAAGAACAGAGTCCCAGAAAATAAACAGCTTGGGGCATGTAATAAGCATATGGGAGAGATCCGCAGCAACTAATTGACATTTAGTGCAGCGTGATAGATGGGGGATGTTCAATTTCACAGCTAAATCAGGGGTAAAATACAACCTAAAAATTGTTTTATAACAATTAAGCTTAAATTTAGCAGGAATTAAACATTTTTTGGAATAAGCAACCATTTGGCCCAATTTCTCACAAGTAAAAGCATCTGGAAAGCCATCTTTCTCCCATCTATCAGCCACCAACGTCATATCATCGCCTGAGCCAGCTAACAATATAGCATAATAGTTGGTAATCTTCAAATTCCTTGTACAAAACACTTGCAATATCGGTTCATTATTATCCTCCCATGGATGATTGACTAAATGATTACGTATTACCTCTCTCAGCTGAAAAAATTTAAAACCCTGCCTTCTATCTAAGTCATATTGTATACACAGATCCTGCATGGACAGGATTACCCCATTGACAACAATATCTCCCAATACCTGGATCCCCCGAGACTCCCAAATCACTGAGATAGCATCATTAATACCAGGGAAATAATAAACATTGTTCCAAAGAGGTAGGTTGCTGGAGGAATACCGAATTTTAAACAAGGAGATAATATTTCTCCATGTTTTAACCATACCTCTGCCAATTTGTGTTGAAATACATCCCAAGGATTGTCCCGCAGGAAATGAAAAAAAACAATTAACCCGCCTCCGAGGAAGCAGGATATCAAGCCATGACTTCTCCACACTTGAGTTCATGGCTTCAGCAATTCGGCTGCCCAGGCTAACCCAATAATAATATTGGAAATCCGGTGCTGATAAACCTCCTCTTTCCTGACTGAGCCTAAGCCATTTATAAGCCCGATGAGCCTTCCGACCCCCCCAAACAAACGTTCTAATAATCGAATGCAGCTTATTAAAAAAAGACTGAGGAACAAACAAAGTTAAAGCCCTAAAAACCTAAAGAAATTTGGGCAGAGTGGTAATCTTAACAAGATTTATTCTCCCAATCATAGATAAAGGGAGCCTACGCCAAATCGAGAGCTGCTTCTCAGCACACCGCATTTGGGTCCAATGGTTAAGATCCACCATTTTACGTAAGGAGGAATGTAGCCAAATGCCAAGATACTTGATCTTCTCCCGCAGAAAAGCCGAGGCAAAATCATCCAAATTGACTACTAAAATCTCTGTCTTGGTTTGATTAAGCCTATAGCCTGAAAATGACCCAAAAACAGAAGTCAACTCAAAAATCTGTGGGAGAGCTTTAACCGGATCCCTTGTAAAAATAGCTATGTCATCGGCAAAGGCTGCT
>JAXIUS010000038.1:0-13796 GCA_035593325.1 Pseudotriton montanus
TCATCTACACGCCCACAGGAGGGCTGTGTAGATGAAAACAAAGGCTCATGTGGCTGACGTCAGCCACATGATGCCTTTGAAAGGGGACGGCGTCGCTTCCTCCAGTGACGCGACCTCCTCATTGGAGAAATTGCTACATGGCGCATGTAACAAGATGGCGGCGTTAAGGTGCTGTACGCAGGAAGCTGATACTGGACTTTGGCTGCACCAATTCAGGTAAGGTTTTTTTCTACTTTTTAAATGTTTTTTTAGTTAATTTAATACATTTTATTAACCTAAATGGAACCACTCCTTTAAGAAAAGAGGATTTTACTTCTGAAGATGAAGAAAAAGTTACGTACCTTTGTGTTAACTTTAGTTCTGATGGATAGTAGAGGGCACCCAGCATTCTCATCATGAACCATGTCTCGCTTTAGTTCCAGACAGTAGTGCCTGGTGCACGTTCATAGTGTCATTGCCAAAAGGGTGCAATTGACCCTCGGCGCCGGCAGATGGCATTAGGTGCAACTGCATCCATATATGCACTTGCTCGACCCCTGACATCAGTTCCTTGCCACTCTACGCTAGATGAAGGGAGAAACCAACTATCTAACTAACGAGAAGGGCAATTTGTAGATGACAATGTGATAGGGGAGGCTGGGTGGGTGAGAATGCTGGGAACCCTCTACTATCCATCAGAACTAATGTTACCCGAAGGTACATAACTTGTTCTTCTAATGGATAGTGGGTTTACAGCATGCTCAGCATGTACCACTCCCAAAGCAGTGTTCTTTTGCTGTTATGAAAAAATGGCAGATGTAGACCAACTTACAGTCATGGATAGGCAACCAAAATGTGAAACACAGAACTGCCAAATCAAGATTGTAGTGGCGATTAAATGTCAATACGGACAACCAGGTAGCAGCCTGACAAATCCTCACAAGAGGAACACCACCAAAACATGCAGTGGCAGTGGTGGCTAAAGCACCTCTAGTAGAGTGTGCCCTGATCACTACAGTAGGGGTCTTGCTGGCAAGCTCATAGCACTTTCTGATAAGCGAGATAACCCATTTCGACAGGGCCTGTTTAGACACAGACTTGCCCTTTCTCTTACCCTTGTAGCCAACAAAAACCTGGCTATCGTACCTGAACTCATACGTACGTGAAGTATCCTTTCCTTCCTCCCAGGATGGGGAGGAGAATAGAACATAGGAAGGACAATTGATTGGGACAAATGGAAAGGGGACACCACTCTGGGTAAAAAGGAAGGTTTGGTTTTGAGAATCACCTTGGAAAACTCACAGTGTAAGGCTCGTCAGCTGACAGCCTGAAGCTAACCAATAGGATGGGCTGAAGTGATTGCTAAAAGAAAAATGGCTTTCCAAACAACCAGATGAAGATCTACAGTTTGCATTGGCTCAAAGGGAGGCCCTTGCAGAAATGATAATACTAACTTCAAATCCCATGGCTCAAAAGGAGGCCTGTGAGGAAACAGATTAAGAAGACCTTTCAGAAACTGGTTAACCAAACCAAACTGAAACAAAGATCTCTCGTCCTGAGATCGAGTAAAGATGGAGATGGCAGCCAAATTACCACGAATGGTAGTGACGTTCAACCCTGAGTCCGCAAGATGACACAGATGATGCAGGAAACTCAGGACTGAAGTGACAGGACAGTCAAACAGATCCTCATCATGAAAAGACCACCATCACAAAACCTCTGCCAGCGGGACTTGTAGATGGCTCTCATGGATGGTATGTGAGCTGCCATGATCACCTCCCAGAAAATCCTGTCAGAATCCAGCACCCATATCTCATCCTTTCAGAAGCAAATCATGAAACTTGAGGCTGCGTGGGTCTGGTTTAAGGACCTGCCCCCCTCCGCGACAGCAGGTGCGCCCTTTTGGACAGCCTGATCAGGGTTGCCACACTGAGTTCCAACAGATCGGAGTACCAGACTCGCCTCAGCCAATATGATCTGACCAGAATCATCTGACACCTGTACATCCTGAGGCATGCCACCACTACCCCTATAAGGGGTTGACGGGAAATGCATACACAAGCCTGAAAACCAGGGTATTGCGAATGCATCTCCAATGTTGCCTATTTTGTGCCAGGAACACCCTGGCACAAAATAGGCAACATTTGCTGTTCTCTGCTGTTGCGAACAGGTCAACTTGCTGAGTGCCCCAAGCTCGGAAGATGGAGGCGAACCTCCTGCTGAAGCTTCCACTCATGGAACACTGAGGAGAGGAAACTCAGCGAGTCTGCCTGCACATTTAATGCAGAACTAATGAGCTGCCTGGAGGTAAATGCTGTGTTGGATAGCCCACTCCCAAAACAGGAGTGCCTCCCTGCAAAGCCAGACAGACCCTACTCCACCTCTTGTTTACATAGTTCACGGCGACAGGGCTGTCAGTTAGGATAACAACCGATCTGCCACGAAGAGATGGGAGGAAGGAATGAAACGCCAGCCTGATCGCTCTCATTTTCAACAAGTTGATGTGCTGAGAGGACTCTTCTGTATTCCACAGTGCACTGACGGATATTTTCAGGATGTGCGCTCCCCACCCTGAGAGCGATGCTTCTGTCACCATGGTGATCTGAGAAGGGGGTGGCAGGAATGGCTTGCTACTCTACATCATCTCCACGTCCCTCCACCAGCTTAACTGATGTGCTAAATGGGTTGTCACATTCAATTTCTGTTCCCCAGTGTGTTGGTTCTACTGGGAAGCCAGAGCATACTGAAGGTGGTGCCCCGTGCTGTCAGCGGTTCTGGACTGAGCAGAAAACAAACGTTGTGCCCTTTCCTTACCTGGGGTTAATGGTCAAATGTGTCAGATACTTATTTTCATGTAGATTTCCTGGTAGGACAAGTGTATTCACAAAGTGAAACTACTGTTATATTCCACACAATCTACGAAATGATAGACCGTAAGGGTCTCTGCCACGTCTCACAACAATAAGACATTCAGCACTCATGGATTTCACAGCCACACCTGGATCAAATAATCATTATTTTATTTGATTATGGGTAATAAAAGGATAAATATAGTTTATTAAGAAGCAGTCTATTATATATGCAATAAAAAAACAATAATATCTATAGACTTTATGTGCAATAATGTTTGGTTATATTTAGCCAAAATAGCAACGTAACAGCGGTAATAATAGATTGGTGCCCAAGCCTTGCGGTAAGCGTTTTCTAACCTTGCGGTAATCACTTTCTCTTTCACTCATGCGCCTCCTAAAAAGTAAGGTCTGGCGTACGTTCTCACTTTCACGTGTATACACTCATTCCCCTCCTCGCTCACACTCGCGCAGCCACGCTATGTTAGCAACTAGAGTCAGATCTCTCACATGTTCAGTAGTTCAATTCGGGGAATCCTTCTGCTCCTATAGTAGCGTTTGAAACAGGACTTCACGGGAGGATCAGAAGAGTCAGGGTTGCCCCCTTTGGACGTTTTTGGGGTTCTTCAGAAATGATCCCTCTCCTGAAGGATCTCCAGGGACGGGTTTGAGTGCTCCCTTCGGGGAAGGAGGAAGGATTTCACAGCACCCAAATCAATATCGGGTCAGCTAGTTTAGTGAATCAGGCTTATTCTTCTTCCATCCCAAATACCGATCGTTTGCTATTTGTAGGCCCGTTCTGCATACTCTGCTCATCTATATGATTGCTTGCTTGTTCAATGCTAATACTGCTTTGTTCTAGGTCGAGTCCTCTCTCGAGGTCAGTGTCTCGACTTCTCTCTCCTTCGTTCTGAATTTGTGTGTTCTCTGGCATCATACGCCCCAGGTTATAGTTAACTTTTAGGGTTTGGCTTTCCTCTAGCCCCCTCTTTCTGGATCCCTTCTTCCCAATTTTACTCTATGGGATAGGACAACCTCGTCTCTAACTTTACTTGCTCATTATTGGAGGGGTACACCTGTCGCTCAGGGAAGTTGCCTCCTAGGGTTACTCCCCTCAAAGTTTACCTCGCCCCCTTTGGTTTCCGGTGCAGAGTTAAGTTTAGTTTCTCGGGAATGTGCTCACTGTGTCCAGTTAATAGGAGAGTATGGCCTTGGGTTCTGCAAGTTCTGCCTCCCTAAAACTGTAACGGACAAAGCTTCATTATATTTTACAGGTGCACTTGTGGAATGGAAAGTTAGATCGTTAATAGTGGAGTCAACACATTCCCGTTTCTTATTAAACCAGGTAACCATTCTCCTTGTTTCTAACTTTATTTCGATTTAATTTATTCTGTTGTGTTCTTAAAGGTACACAGCCTGTTCAATTTAGTAATGCCATTTTGCTTGACCAAAGTTTTCAGATTCATTCGTGCACATTAATGAAGGAGCCAGGTGACATGCGTATTCTCCTGGAAGCACAAAAATTGCACCATCATGACGTGTATGTGCATCACTACTCGTTGCGTAGCATGTAGCTTTTTAATGCATTATATTTATACAGATGATTTTTACTAGGTACATTAGGTTTTTATTAATTATTAAATATGGTATGGATTCGGTTATTATGGACATCTATTACTAATGTTAGGCTCCTGATCATTAGGCCAGGTAACCTTACAGTATGCAGCCGCGCATGGGGAACCAGACGGATGCACGGAGCCATCAACCCGATCATCCACTAGAAACTGACTGCAGAGGCCTGGGAACCTTCTACAAGGACCTGTAGCATCTGCATAATGGACTGCATCCTCTCTGGGGCGGTAATGCCATTTGCACAGAAGTGTATGTACTGGATCTGCTTTGTCGGTACAAAGTGCGACTTCTCTAGGTTCAAGGAAAAGCCTAGAGAATAGCAGTGTGCTCACGAGACAGATGCTGACTCAGCCGCTCCTCTGATGACTTGATGAGCCCGTAGAAGTAGGGGGAACACATGGATGCCCTCCTTGCGGAGATGACCCACCACCACTGCCAGCACCTTAGTGAAAACGCAAGGGCCTGAGTGAGGCCGAAAGGTATCACACAACTGGTAGTGCTCCCCACCAACGTGAAGCAATGAAATGTCCATGTGGCGCCTGCAGGGCCTGGCCGAGGGTACAATAAGACATGAAAAATGGTAGGGTAAGTAACCACCATCCACGCAAGGCACCTAACCCAGTGTTGCCCTACTCCCCCCGATAAAATCAGTACCACCCGTGTATGGCTGCACCCAAGCCACAGGTGGGGGGATGGCATAAAGCAAAACGTGGTAAGGTCAAGCAGAACAGTCAAATTTCTGCTGTGAAATCATGCACTGATATGAGGGACAGGCCGTTGAGGAAACCCATGCAAGCCGTACATGGGTGTAAAGAGGACATCCTAATGCACATAACGGTGAGTGACTTCTGAGAGTCACACTAAGTTTGATACCCAGAATGCCTGGCGGTACACAAAAGAATAGCAGGAACAAATAGCTAAATCGTCAGAATTTTGCACAAAACATCAAAAAAAGAGGTTACCTAACAGGCCGCCATCTAGGCAAGGCACCCCACCCAGTGTTGCCGTACTCCACCCCCCAATAAATTCTATAGCCCTGTGTATGGCTGCACCTAGGCCACAGTGGAGGGGAGGGTGCAAAGCAAGAGCCAGATTGAACTTTGTGAATGCGGGCAGCTGTACCTGCCTCTAACTAAAACTGGTTGCGTTGGTGGTGGTCGGGTCCACATAACGTTATGCAAAACAATGTGAAAAAAACACAAGCGAAGCAGGCTCTGTTTCTTGCCATATTCTACTAATCCCGGGTGCCGATGGTGGCCGAGTCCACATTCCCTACATGTGCCACAGGCCACTCAGCCTGCGGCCTAATCCAGGTGCCGATGGTGGCCTGGCCCATGCTGGGATTCTGGTGGTGGTTGGGCACCATGGGTGGAGACACCTGTGGCCAAGAGGACAAGCGAGCATTTTCACTTAACCATCAAGGACCAAGATGAGCCACACAGTAACACAGGACATGTTTCAGCACACAGAGTCCCATTGAGGCCACCTGAGCCTAGCAGGCAGGAGAGCCAGTTTGCATAATCGTGCAGAAGAGTACTAGAGAGGATGCAGAAAGGTGTAGGAAGCTGTGGGAGTGATTTTAGGGAAATCTGGGAAAATTTTGCGTGGGGCTTCGCAGCAATTTTGATTCTCCAGGATGCGGGTTGCGTGCCTGGTCACATTATGGAGGGCAACGGAGCTGAGGCTCCGCCACCTGGATTAAAAAGACCCAGTTGCCTGTGGGGGATGGGGCTCCTTATAAAGTATTGTCTTCCCAATGCATGGTGGGGGTGGTCTCCCCTTTCTTTGGGCAGATGCCTGTGTGGAATAGCGCCCCTTATTTCATATTGCCCAGGGATGAACAGGGAGGTCAAACTAAACACAAATGAACATGGGCCTGGCCCCTAGCTCTAACTTCACCTGGATGTGCGGTTGTAGCCGGATCCACTTATCAAGTTCCTAACTAACCCTATTGTGGGGGTAACAGGGAAAGGGAAACAGGTACCCAATCCTGTATCTATCTAAAACCCCGGTGCCCATTGGTGGCCGGACTCATGGTCCTGGTCTATGGAAACTGGGAGGGGAAGATGAGGCAATACTTACTTTGTCAGAGGCCACTGAGCCTGCGACCTAAGTCCCTGTGCCTGGTGGTGGTAAGGCCAACATGATGTTGTTGGCCAAGGGCGATGACACCGGAGGCCTCAGTGTGCACAGTGAAAGAGTGGGAGATATGTGGAGCCTGAGGGGAGTCTGGGACTATTCCTAGGGTTGGGACTTTGGCTGGTGTCGGGCAGAGGATTCCTAGGTCCGTCAAGGGGGCCAGGCTTGCTTATGAGGATGGGCCAAGGTCACAACTGGGTCAGAGACCTTTAGGGTGACCTGACCTGGGGTGTCAAGAGGGATAAGGCTGGCAGGAGCGTGCAGGGGTGCTCTGGAAGGTGCAGCTGGGGGAATCGGGGAGTGTGGGGTTTTGATTGGGGAATTGGTCTGGTGAGTCAGGAGTTCTGGAGGGGTCAGGGATATTGGAGTTCTCAGGGTAGCTCTGGGGTGGGCAGGAGGGCTGCTGGGAGCTCTGAGCTACCTGGAGCATGCAGGGGAGGTCATGGGGCATAAATTAAGGTGACTGGAGGTGGTAAGGGCACGCAGGGGTAATCTGGGTAGGGGTGCCATGTTGTGCTGAAGCAGGTGAACGCTGCAACACTTATCCTACACAGACACAAACACTGACAGGGGAGGTGGTCACCGACAAGACTTTAAAAAAAAAATGTTTATTAAATCGTCAACAGAAGAAAAAAGAAGGGTTAGCATACACTTGTTACAGGAGAAACGTTTACATCTCCAAATACTGAAGGAACCAGCAAGTGAACTGTTGTACACAATTGGTTGACAAGTGGTATAGATTAGAAGTTGACCATACTTTTTATTCTTTTTTTTTTGTCAACTGGTATCGTGCTCGTGGTATCTTGATACAAGCGTTGAATCAACCATTCAAGAGGATAATTCAAGAAACAATCAAAAAATAACAGTTCAACTATTCCCCAACCACCCCATTTTCCCCCATCACATAAACCTACAGTCTCAGGATACTACAGGCAGCCTATCAATGTTCGTAGTGGGCATATTGTTCAATTAATCAATGGATCAGATCGAGACAGGTATACATCAAGTAAGCCCCAATGAGTAGGCTTTTTCGAGCCTGGTAGTTGAATGTCTCTATATTGCTTATCTAGAGTTTCAGTTCTGAGCAGTTTGTCCCACCATAGTGAAAATAACGGTGGTTTATGATTCATCCAAAATTGTAGTACTATCGGCCTAGCTACTCAACACGCTGCTTGAAAGAATTTACGGGCCAGGCCTGTTAGTTCACCTGATTGTAGCAATGACCAGGTCTTTGGGTCAAGTGGTATAGTAACATTCAATATCTCATTCACTCTTGTGTCCACTTCAGACCAAAATGAAAAGATAAAAGGGCACTTCCCCCACATGTGGAACCAGTCTGCAACCAGGGTTTTACATTTTGGGCATTCAGCCAATCTATCAGGATAAATCGCTTTAGACGCTCGGGAGAGTAATGTATTCTGTGCAATAACTTGCACTGTATCATTTTGAATCCATAGTTGCTACCCACATGAGCAACAGACATCAGGCAACTCTGCCAACATTCATCCTCCAATACATAACCCAGGTTTCTTTCCCATTGATATTTCAGGGAACTAGTGTCTACCGTAGTGTGTTTTAGCAGTAGTGACATAATGTTTGATACCCAGTGTGTATCTGTCCTAGAACCAGTGCGGTAGGTGTATAATGGGGGTTCCTAGGGTAGAGTAGGGAAAGAGGCCAGCCAAGGCTTCAGTTCTGCTTTCAGTCGTAGGTAATATAGTATCAATAAAGCTGTAGGCTTGACAGCCCAACACATGGAGTGAAAACTAGCAAATGAGCCACCCGGGAACAACTCAGCCAATTTCAATATCTGCAGTGTGGTGAACAACTCACTTTCTAGAATAGTCTCCTGTCTCAGGTGCTGCGTTCTGCTGTGCGCTACAACCTGCCACCCAGGTGTTACATGTGGGGCTAAGGGATCACTCTCCCATGGCAAGAGTGCCTGTGATGACCATAGCTTAGTGAGTCTTGTTTTCGGAATACTTTTACCATTATTGTGTTTCTGGCATAGCGTTGTTTTTGCCATTACTGCTCTGTTTACCTGTTCCCTTTCTCACCCCTTCCTTAGCCTATTGTGATATTTTACCTATGAGAGCTTGCCTCTTCCAAGAAACATTGCTTGTGTTTGTGTTATTTTTTTGATAACGAAATATTCTGCCAAAGAGTACTCCCGCTTTTTTCTTTCTGTACCCACGTAACTTTGTGAAAAACTAGTATTATGAACCCTGCTTAACAGATAAGACAACACTAGACAACCAAAGGATAGTCAGCAATTCTGGGCTAATGACATTAGCTAGCAGTCAGTAAGATATAGTAAGAAATAAAATGTAAGTGGATAGGCCACTTGTTTTTTTGTGTTTTTTTTCTTTACTTCTTAGTGGAACCCCCGGCCCAAGATAAAACCGGTCTGCGCTGACAGGTGAGGGCTCCTTGGACTTACCTTGGGCAGGCTGAGCGTACCTAGTACCTCTTGAACAGCCCTCTACAACAGTTCCCGTAAACTGACCCATTAACAGACACGGTCCTTAGCTGTGTGGTCCTTTGCTGTTGGCCGCCCAGGGCAGGGAAGCCCAAATGAGTATTCCTATATTCAGGCCCGGCCCAACGTTTTTGGCCGCCCCAGGCAGAGTCAGAAAGTGCCGCCCTCTGATAAGCGAGGGGGGGGCTGGCGGAGGAAAATGTGTGCCACACTTTGTTAAGCGGTGGGGGGGGAGGTTGAGGGCGCTTCTCACGATTTTGGTAACATGAATGCCTGGAGGCTGGGCACTTTTTCACAAAGCTTTAACTTGGCAAGTAATTTAAAGTTTGGATGTGACTAACACTGAAGTCCGACGGTAAATATGGTGTGAAAAGGGCTCTCTATGAAAACTCAGGGGAATTTTGTTTGGATTTTTTATTTCAGGTGCAGCCAGACATTAAAAAATGCAAATGTATCAGACAACATCCTCCAGAATCCACAGACAGTGAAGCATGTTAATTAAAAAAAAAGAGTGGAAGCGAAGGCACCAAAGGTGCAGAGCACCATGCCACCACCCATTTCTACAGGCAGATACCATTTTTTTGACAACATAGCAAAATATAACACCGTCTAGTCCTCAAACTAATATGCACGTTACTATTGCGTGGCTATGTGTTGTCTCTCTCACTCATCATATTGCACCCTATGGCATTGCTGTGAGCAATGGAACACTTTTTAAAGTGGGAGCCTCTGGCAGGTTGCATCCCTGAGTGAGCCAGTGCTATCTTAGTGACTGTAGGGGTGGGTATACAAAATGAGAGCTGTATATTGGCCGAATGTAAACCACTTTTTCTCCGTTATGTGAAATACATAAAAGCTATGCTATCAACGATCTTGCGACATCTACTTGTAGGCGCTTTGCGCCCCTTACCTGAGTCTCCTCCTGTCCTGGACTTGGGGTGAGTCTGCGTGCTTCTGGCTGGCTTCTGGCCTGCAGTCAACCGTGTTGAGCCAAGGGGATGGGGGAGGTGGGGCACGCCGTGTTCTCTGCTTCTATCCTGCCACTAATGATGATGTCAGTTGGGGGAAGGGGGCTCGGAGGCCGGGCTGTGCATGTGCCGCCGCTACACAGCTGCAGCCTAAAACGCATGGGCTGGCCCGGGTAGGCGGCCTTGCTGCTGCACAGTCCACAAAAACAATGTGCTTTTTTTTAAACTTTGGCTAGGCTCTTCACGACGCATTATTACGTGTTGTGAAGACCCTGCAGAGGCCAGCCGGCCCGATAGTGTGTGCTGATCTTCAGACAGTCACGCATGCGCAAATCCACACCACACGTGTGTCCCGCCCGGCGCTTAATGCCATCGCGGATTGGCTGGTGCCGGGGAAGTGGGTGGTCCAGCCGCCCGCAAAAGCAAAAGTCCATCTGTTGCTTTCATGGGTGACGGACGGGTGGCTGGATTGCCTACTGCCTGGTCACGAGGGCATCCAAAAGGGGCACCAGCGTGGCACTCACACACACGATCTCAGGCAGAACAAAAAAGTGCCGCCCCCTGGGAGGTGCCGCCCTAACCAGCCGCCTGTTCTGCCTAATGGATGGGCCAGCCCTGCCTTTATTATTCCTTAAAGGCCGAACCTCCAACCACGTGGGTTCTCACTGTCCAATGGGCTCAGAGACTAACCCTCCTCGTCCCTCTCCTCTCTCCTCCTCTTCCTCCTCCCTCCACACTAGCAAGACCTACTCGCCTTACAAAACAATCCGATCCCCGAGTACAAAGCAAAGCTACCGCTTATGCTATCGCCTTCACCGCTGCTTCTGTAAAGTGCGCTGCACAGAATTAGCTTCAAAATAAACCTAATGCCCGCTTCCTTGATCCACTCACCTCCTCCCCTCCCTCTCGCAGTCCAATCCACTGTACTGACCGTCCTCCCGCTCCTCCTCATCCCTATCCTCCTCCCTCCACACAGTCACCACACTAGCAAGCCCTACTCGCCTTACAAAACCATCCGATCCCCCAGTACATAGCAAAGCTACCGCTTATGCTATCGCCTTCACCGCTGCTTCTGCACACCACACACCACAAGGACTTATGGGTATTCCAACTTTTTCCCGCTGGTGACCTCTGAGATCCAAGCACCGAAAGGAGAGGACAGGAAAGCAGGGAAGAAAAGGCCCCAGTGCTTTGCCAGCAACTGCCGTACGTTCCAGAGAACTAGGCGGGCCCCATGGAGAAGCCCGAAGAAAGGAGATAGTGAAGGAGAAATAATAGAGATAACACAGGATGAACAAGATGTTCAATGTACCATAGGAGGTACAGAAGCAAAGAGGGAAGCTGGCTGGCGAACTACCCAAAGACTGAGAGGAAGAGAGAAGAAGCACCAGAGGAGGTGCAGATGAAAAGGGAGGAAAAAGGAGTAGAAAGGCTAGATGGAAACCAAAGAAAAATGTAAGGAAATGGGTAAGAAATGAAAGAATACTCACGGAGCAGACAAACACGTGCCCTGCCTAGAGCGGGGAGGATCTAAGAGGGCCGCCTGCATTGATGCAACATGACTTTGCATCGCCGTACAGCAAGATGGCCGCCCCAATAAACAACAGAAGTCGAAATAGGACTTCTGCCGGTCACTGGGGCGGAGAGTTGGGACCAGAGCTAAAGCTATCAGAAGTGCCCCGTTGCGCAATGCCCCATCCACGGGTGGAGCATGGTGCAACAGAGCACTTCTGACGGGAGAAGTGCACAAACGACTTATAATAACTCCTAAGGGGCTACCCCCTAATAGTGCTTATAAGTAATTTCAGCATTTTTAGACACAGAAGTGCCCCATTGCGCAGTGCCCCACCCACGGGTGGAGCACTGTGCAACTGGGCACTTCTGAATGGAAAAATGCACAAACAACATAAGTACTACTAAGAGGGTCCCCCTTAGAAGTGCTTAGAAGTCATCTGAGCATTTTTTGCCCCTGAACTGCCCCATTGCGCAGTGCCCCACAGGCGGGTGGGGCCTTGCACGTGGGGCACTGCGCAACAGGGCAGTTCTAAGTTTGAAATTGCTCAAAAGAGGGTTGAGAGCGCTGGGGTTTTATCCAGTGCTTCACCCAGCAAACGATTTGCAAGCGTACTTCAGTTTCTTTATCTGTTGAAGGCAGTGGCGTCTCCAGCTTGAACAGCGGCAAACGCAACAATTTAGGACAGGTGAATAAGTCATCAGAGCACGAGGACCGGCTCAAGAAATTTGTCCGCCCCCCCTCTCCCTCCGCTGTGGGAGGGGGGAGAAGCTGGAGGGCTGGGTGTTGAGGAGCTGCCTTTGGAAGCCAAAGGGGATGGAGGGGCGGACTAGGACCCCCAAACCACCCCTGGATAAAATAGAGTCCAGCCCCTCACTTTGGCATGCAAGCACACACATACTTACTCTACTCCCCTATGAACTGCTATATTGCAAACCTTTTGTTAAACGTTTCTTTACATTTTTGCATTAATTTTATTAATGCATGCAACGGTTCCAAGGGACTGATTCTCCGGGTTTTTCCCCCCTCAAATACTGAATAAAAAAGCCCTAAATTCTTGCATTTGCCTCTGTTCTTGCAAAAGAAAAGAAACTGGAGCACCTTTGTCAATCGTTTGCTGGGTAGAGCAGTGGATAAAACCCTGGCTCTATCATCCCAATGGTAATAGGTTCCAATCCCGACCTCGCCATCAGTGCATAAAAATACAAAATGTGTAAATGGGGGCTGGTAGCACCGTTCTTGGGGCGGCGGCCGCCTGTGACAGCCCAAAAGTGCCACCCCCCAGAAGGTGCAGCCCTAGGTAGCCACCTAATCTGCCTAATGGATGGGCCGGCACTGACAGCTGGCTTAGACTGCAAAGTATATAGGTGCTATGTGAGGTCCTGCTATGTAGAGCAGTGCTACATGGGGTTCAGCTAAGTGTGGTGATGCTGTGAAACCCTGTGAAGTGTGCAGGGGCCTTTTGCGATCCCTCCCTTTGGGGTTGCACGATATACGTTCAAAGTTTTTGAATTGTGGTAGTGTTACGGATGATATTACTGAAAGCACCAAGGAACCAGGTATTCCAAGTTATCTGATGTTCACAGCCAAGCATCCTCTGATATTGCAGCATACGACCAGACTAAGGGGTTCACGCCGCAATTTAGGGGGATACCTAGAAACACCACACAGAACAGGCAATATGCCGTCTATATGTATCATGAGTACATGCATCACAGAAATGCTAAAAAGGAGGGCAATGCAAGGTGTCTGTGAAATAGGGGACATCTAAGGCAAAAAGGCCACAATGTTGCATCACCGTGCATACATATCTTCAAGTGCATTGCAAAGACTGTATGCAAGTGCCACCTTATAGAACCCACAATGGCCACTGACACATCTTCAGTGTTGGAGGCAAGATGGAGGGTGGCGGATGAACATCAAAACATCAACATAAAATGTAACATAATTTGATCCCCCAACTCTGGATGGGAGACACTCAAATCCCGTATCCACCCCTTACCAGATCTCTCAGACACATATGGCCCTGATGAAGGACAGTAATGAGCCAGTAATGACCATTACCCACCATACTCAAGAACAGTGCACATAACAGAAATACAACAGGCCCTGGTACACGGTATCAGCCAGCACATAATGAAAACAGTGTGAGGTACGAAACAATACACTGGTAACCAGACAAACATATTCATCATTCAGTACTTAAAAAATAATTCTATAAAAATTGACACTACCGA
>JAXIUS010000039.1:0-13717 GCA_035593325.1 Pseudotriton montanus
TTTGCCGACTGAAAACACTCGTTAATATTTCACTCGTTTATAACGAGTACTTACCTTCATAATCGATAGGAATCGCAAAAACACTCGGTAACAGAGGTTACCGAGTGTTTTTCCGATTCCTATAAATTACCGAGGGCAACGTAATGAGGCCCTAAGGCCCTCATTACGACCCAGTCGTTAAAACACACGGCCATACCGCACATCGAGTAAAATGCTACCGACCAAAACCCTAAAACCCAGACCGACCGATTACGGCAATAATAACGGCCAAACGGCGAATATCACGGCCACACCGATCAAAACACCGAGTCCCGCGGCCGGATCGTGCGAAACACACACCACCGCATGACAAGACACGGCCCGACCGTGCGAAATCTGAAACACCCGCACGCACCGAGTAACGCGGAAAAACACACGGCCAAACCGGTAAAACAAGCGGAAATAACGAAATAGTCGGTAAAACACACGGAAATAACGCCAGAAACGTAACTAACAGGATATCCTGTCACGGCCATTTTGGAAAGCAGGAAATGCAAAAATACAACAACAGAAAGCCAGCACACAGAATCAAGACTGCATCCACGCAATCCTCCCAGATCCTGCCGCAAAAATGCCCAAGCCTGCACAAGATGAGCAAAAAGAAAAACGTAAGCCACGTTTTAACGATACAGAGCTGCAGGTCATGGTCGAGGCCATATTAGAATTCAAGGCCATTCTGATGGGCAGCCAAACAGAAAGGGGGACAGCCCGTGAGCGCGCTCGCACCTGGGAAACCATCACCCAGCGAGTCAACGCAGTAGCAAGCCATGGCCGCACCGTTGGTGAGGTCAAGCACAGGTGGCAAGACCTACGAGGCAAGGTCGTGAAAGACTTTGCCAAGGCAAAGCAACACATGATGGGGACCGGAGGGGGCTCGCCACATCTCACAGACCCGGAGCCATATGAGGAAGTCGTCCTACAGATCCTGGAGCCAGCCAGCCTGCACGGAGTTGGGCGCATAGACATCGGGGCACCAGACAGTGACCAGGGAGCTGCAGGTAAGAGCATCAAACAGATCTATGTGAACAAATGTACATGTGCCCATCCCTCTGATAAACGTAGTGGAGCAGTATGTCAACAGTCCGGCACAGTACCAATGTGCAGCAGTGCCAAACATAGCAACATGCAAATGGCCACCTGCAAGGAGGGGGAGGCATAGCAATCAATAGCACAAATCCATTGCCAGAGCAACCCCAAACTGGTATGTCTGATGGAACTCCTAAGTGCACAAATGACACCATCATGCCACTATGTGCCAGGAGGTAGGCCTCAGTCGGGGCCACCGCAAACAGACATGTGTCTCTGCAAGCAAGGTGGCAGCACAGGTGGGATGGAAATGGCAAGACCCAACATGCAGATCGGGCCATGCCACGTTGCACGGGGACCAATTTGTCCACTGCACAGAGACATGGCCATCGTGCCTGCCACCCCTACAAGCACCTGATGTGCGCACAACTCAAGTGCCCTTGCACATCATGGGGAGGGGTGCTGACACTGAATACGGCATGTGAGGTGGCACACCAGCAGCCTGGTCCAACTGCCAGTCCACATGCCGACACTTGACATTAGGATTGCCATTGACTTGCAGTGTAAGACATACACATGCCACTACCGTGACATGTAAACAACTGCACCCCCTTCTACCCACAGGCACCAGCAAGGACAGACCACGCAGCAAGGTGCCCAAACGTACACCAGCAGAGAAGAGTGGGTTGGCCAAAAAAGCCAAGGTGCAAGTGCCGGACAAAAATGAGGACACACTCACAGGAGCCATGCGTCACAAGGCACCACCCAAGACACCGAAAGTGCCCACACCCATGCCCAAGCAGAGCCTAGGAGATCCGTTGTGGACAACGCGACTGGGCAACAAGAGGGTGACCCATGCCCCTAAGCCACTGCCACAAACACACACAAAGGAGAAGAGCATGCCGTTCCCACACCCTGTCACGGCTATCCAAATGGCTGGCACGACCCCAGAGGATGATGCCATCAGTCTGAGCCCAGGAGAGGGCAGTCCCATCGACTGGAGCAGTGGAAATGAGGGGGAGCAACAGCAAACCAACTCAGATGCATCCATGAGGGATGAACAGGAGGACAGCCTGACCACACCACCACCACCACCACACCCGGCAAAGCCCCGGCCCATGTACACACCACACAGTGATACTGAGGAGGAAATGGCTAACATCACGCCCACACCCCCACCAAAGCCACTACCCGAACCAAACATGGGACCAACAGGTGAAGAATCACCGCTCGGCAAGAGCATCAGGGAGCTCGTTGAGGGAATAGCAGCACAACAGAATGCCCAGGACTGCACAGATAGATTCCGCAAGGACCTCCTGATGGTGGTGGGAGAGGCAAAGGAGGCACTCGTGAGGTCCGCAGTGGCACAGGAGAAGGTCCTCAACCATCTACGCCAGGTGGAGCGACACAGCCGGGCACGTGAACGGAGGGCAGCAGTGCGACAACAACACACCCTTGATGCCATCCTTGCGGCACTCGACCAGCGCAATGCGCCCCAGGCAGAGGGCACTGGTCCGCCACAGAGTGCACCTCCCAGTGGTGCATCCACCCCCTCCCAGGGCACCCAAGGATCAGCAGCAAGCTCCCCACGCATGACACGCCGACGTGGACGCCGAGGCAGGCCAACCAAGGACCCATCCGAGTGAATGGCCACATGTGCCCATGGCACCATGACGATGACAGGGACATACAAATGTGTGCCACTGGCACTGCACAGTTATACAGTTGGGGTGTTGGGTTGGGTGAGTGTGTAGTTGTTACAAATCACGGGAGTATGTGTTGTGCATCGGAATACATGTCACAGTTCTGCATTGGGGCATTGGAGGGTGGGGGTATGGCATCAACATGTCAGGCACAAACTATAAAGATTAAACAGGTTGCAAGTTACTACGTCACCATTGTATTTATTTGCATGATAACTGATTCCGAGGTCAATGCGAAGTGTCGTTGACACAGGCCATGAGAATGACAAGGCAAATGGCAGATAATGCTAGCACACAACCCATCCACAGTAGCTGTGGCACATGTCCACCAGAATTCCACACTATGTGGTCAGTTGTCGCCCAGCCACCACAGGACCATGTGCCCCTATGTTGCGGATGAGTCTGACCAGACAGTCACCCACCAACAATCATCCACGGTACATCTTCCTGCCAGTCCAATGTAGTGGCAATGGGAGTGGCCATATGGATGCAGATACTGTGCATCCTGGGGCCACCGCTGAGTGCCACCGGACACAACACACATGAGAAGAAGTATCACTGTGCCATCCCACACCTTCCCTATAGCCAATGTGGCCAGCACCCAAGGTCATTGTGCACATGCAGTCACCCCAGAGCATGGTGCATGTGTCCTCATGCAAAGAAGGACTGAATGAGATTTGCACGGACACGTGCACCCTCCCCTACACCACCAGGCACAGGGGGATCCTCATTGTTGTCATCATCATCATCATCATCATCAACATCGCTGTCATCCCCGTCCCCGTCCCTTGGCAACGGGACCCTGCGGCGTATAGCAATGTTGTGGAGGATACAGCAGATACCAATTATGTCTGCACACTTCTCCGGTCTGTACTTCAGAGCACCTCCGGTGCGCTGTAGGCACCTGAAGCGCGCCTTCAGCAGTCCGAAGGCCCTCTCAATGCAGTTCCTCGTAGCGATATGTGCCTGGTTGTACTGCTGCTCAGAACGGTTATGGGGATTGCGCACTGGTGTCATGAGCCATGGCAGGAGTGGATATCCAGAATCACCTGTGGGCGAGGAGAGAGTACCATCAATCAATCAGCCAATAAAGCATCCATACATATCATCACATCCAGGCTACAATAGCAAGACAATGGGCAAGGACTCTGAACAGCTGTGCCAAACATGGACCATATTAGTTGACATACAGTGAACCCTGAGGATGTGCCCACATAGATAGAACAAGCAAGACATACAACAGGAATGCCAGTGTCACACATTGCCACAGGGACATGTCAATGAGCACCATGTGGCAATCACTCACAGCTGACATGGCACAGTCATGAGTGAGAGTGAGCATCCCCCATGTTAGTCCAACACGTATAACAGGTACACCAGGAGCAGGCATGCTTTAACAATCAATTCAGTAAAAGGCCGCCATGAGCTGCAGCTGTATGAGCACATCGCTATTACATGTTTCGTGGGTTGCATGGCCTGGGGGCCAGTCAAGCTACTGGGGACACCAAATACCATACTTGAAGGAGAAATTGTCCCACTGCATGGTGCTATACAGACAGTTGACACCAAATGGCTGTGTGCTGCAACTTAGCATAGTGCAAAGGGACCAAATATTGCCCCCCATCTGCAGTGGGCCCATCACCTGTCAGGGGTCGGTCGACTGAGCACGGGAAATATCATGTTGCCCATGACACATGATGCATCTGTCCATGCCATCAACTAATAAGGGTGTGACCCCTATGGCTGCCTTGCCGAGCGTAGCCATCAATAGATGAGTATACCCGTCATGTCATTACAGACTCCAATCACGTGACTAGAATTGGATAGGAGTTCATAAATGTCACTGTCCCTACAACACACACACCCCACTCCCTGACTGGAACAGAAAGGGAGCACTGACCGCACAAATAGCCTAAGCCATCCAGCACAGATGACATATCCCAACTACATGTCAAAAAGCACTTCAGCACCGTAACTGCTCCACACCTCAAGCTGCATTGTGCCACCACTGACACCCCTCACATCAGACAAAGGAAATGTGAGTACATGCCATTAGCAGTCACCAAGCACAGCGCAATTTGACCCTCATGTCAGACACAGTTATTCCGAGCTATAGGGTCCATATGGGCAGTCACCCTCACCTGATACTGCCAACAGTGTCACGTATCAATGACTGAGTAGACATTGCCATGTGGCATGGCACAATAATGTATGTCCCTAAACAGTCATGACCTCTACTGCATTGAAACAGCGATAGGGATGCAATGCACTGCGTCCTGTCCACAGTCTGCCCCTTATCAGAGTTATAGAGCCACATATCTCATATGGCTACACATACCATTTACTCGGCAGCTAATGTCACGTCCATATGAAGTACAAATGCCATTGATACAGGACAGGGCATTGTGCATCGATGGAGTTGGCGAAATTCCCTCACATAGTACATGTGCAATGTGCATACTGCCCCCAGTAGGAGGCCTCAAGTAGCATGGGTTGTGATAGTACCACTCCCCAGGTGAGTCCCCGTGAATGGGTGGTAGGCACAAGGCACCCCATATGAGTGGCAATGTTGACTGTGTTACGCATGTGCTACTCCCCATATGAGTCATGTATATGAGGTCCATACAGCCATTATACTCTGCCCTCCACCCCCATATCCTGGAGGTCACACTGTGCCTAAAGTGATATGATACAGGGACTCCCATTCACAATAGGAAGCAGTACCATGAGTAACTGGTTGAGTACCAACTGAACAGAGCAAGTACCTAGCAGAGTGCATGTCGTGTAATTTGGTACACAGTTTAGCAGTACCCATCAGAATAAGTCATATCAACTCCATCATGTACCTCACCATATATTGTGCATAAGTAGTGCTGCTGCGGGGGAGCATGACAGGCTGTGGCAATGTCGAGGTACATCATGAGGACTACGACAATATGGATATGAGGACCCCATTGCTGTTATTCTGACACTGTAACTATGCTGAACGTACCGTGTACCATGACAAGATATCAACAGTGTACCAATAGCAGTAGACTTGAATTAGACACATGCACAACGTGTACATGAAGTGCAAGAATGAATAGCCAGAGTGGGCCATTCACAATACACAAGTGAGGGGCAGAGGCCTGAAACACCATAGTGGGCCGACAACACAGAATCCGACATCCATCTGCAGTGAAGGATAGCCAATCATGACATGGGTCAACGGAAAAGGGCAAGTATTGCATGTGGAGGTGCATGTCGCTGACACCCAAGCCATGCTAGACCCCAATGCACATACGCAGCCGAGGCACTGGTGAAAGGGCACATCGGTAAGGCGACTATTGGGAGGTGGCAGACCTCGCCTCAGTCCGTGTGACTATGGTGCCACACATATGGTGAGACACACCCTACAAGACAACCAGTCACATAAGATGACATCACTCAATCACCCCTCCTGATGTGCCGTGGCATGGGTGGATGGTAGTGGAAGCAATGGGGGTCTCACCAGGGTGTCTCGGACCTGTGCCTGCAACACCATGATCTGAGGAGTGTCTGCAATGGTCAATGGCCAGGCCGGAAAGGCCATGGCCATTGTACACATGTAACCCACCGTCAACCAGCATGGAGCACTCCCATGACCTGTGACATGTGGCCGGCGTGGCAGGTCATCTATTGGCCCAAGGGGCCCGTCCCTCACTTATATAGGCATGGACATCAGCTCCTTGCTGACCCTTGCCTGGACCGTAAAGCCATTATTGAATCTCGAGTCCTACAGGGCCTGCCATACGGCAGTACTGTCACTGCATGCCATCAGGGGAATAGAGGGATATAATTGTGCAGCAGATGATGGTTGCCCAATGCTGGTACATTGTCCTTCTACGTGCCATTTACATTGCCCCTAGCACGACCCCCACCCCTCATGGTGCACTGCGATGGCCGGTGGCTCTGCCATCTCTGATGTGCATGGTATGCTCGCCTCAGGACCCCTGTCAACTGTGCATCTGGCTGGAACAGGACAGCCAGTCCAGTTCCAACCATTGACATATTGCCTACCTTCACTCCCCAGTGCTGGTGGGAGATTGGCAGACCATATGCCGTCATGGGGTTGTGTTGAGTTGATGGCCATCCATGTATTTGTACATGTGGGTGTTGCTTGCCATGGCAATTGTGTGTCTTACTGGGCTGTGTCTTCTTGAGGGACAGTGAGGTGTTCGATTTTGTCAACCATTGCTCCGGCCGTGATTGAATGGCCATGTGATGGCAGCATTGTACCTGGGTACACAGTACTGGGCTCCTCTGGGCCAAGTGTGTGACTGATTCACTGTCATTGCCTGATGGGCCCAACATGGAATGGTCCAAACAGTCGACGGTGAGGGGTGTTGCCTCTGATGGGGAGACCCGATTGGCCATGTGCATGTGTAGTTGTTTGGCTCACCTGCGTATTGGTACAGAGTCACGAATGTCGAGTCGTAGTGCATCCATGCGGTGGATGGGCTACAGAGCCCCTGTGGCAACTAGGTCATTGACATGTGAGTTGCATTCTCACAGTACGGCATGAATGGGCTCCTGCCCAATACACTGTCCGCATGCTTTCACAGTATCCTGCCTCATGTGTGAATGCTCATAGGGGGTGCCTGGCCAGATGATGACAGTATTGACATCTGGCCACAGCGTTACAGTAACAAGGTCAGACTATGTGGGATGGATATGGAGTTGGCGACTGGTTGCAGTCCACCAACAACTATCCAACTGTGACCACCACCCCTTGGCTTGGCCATCTGTTGACCGCAGGGTATGTAGGGCCTCTGGTATGAAGTGCAGTTGTGCAGCTCCTTTCACCACTGTTGCCCAGGTATCTTAGACAGGTGAAACCTTGCTTGCTTCTACTGGGTGGTGGACACGACAGGCACGTGTGCGGTCGGAGTGGCCAGTGCCCATGGCTCCTTTGGTGCCGTTTGGTGTATACACATAGGCATCTCTCTCCCCCTTGTCCTCCTTTGCACTTGCATTCAGTGTGGAGTGGATAGTACAACGTGACAGCCATTGCTCGATGGAAATGGGGGCACACTGACGTTTCCGATGGGGGACAGGAGTCCCCTCTTCCTGCCTCTTCACCCCTGCACCAGTCATGGGGTGGCTGGCATGGGGGAGTCAGTGATTGGGAGGAGGCCCAATGACCTTGGATCTCATTATTAGTTGTGGATCTATGTCCATGATGGCCATGTACCACAAGGCACACAGTATACAAGACAAGGGGAACAGAGGCATACAGCCATCTCAAGCTAAGAGGCGCATGCTTCATGCTAAGGCATAGTGTCTGTGTTCAATGTGTGATGGATCACAGCGAGGGAGTCACCCTATCCTCTTGGGGCAGGCCATTCCAAAGTGCACGTGTGGCCTCATCAAAGGTGGTTGTGGCAAAGGTCTGTCGGCTGCACATCAGCTGCAGTGATATGTGCTCGGGCGCAGTCATGGGTATCGGAGTCGCTGTGGCTGGCACCAGCAGCTGGGTGAGGGCGGGGGAACCACCCCCAACCTGCTAATTGGATCCAGCCACAGTACCCTGTGCACACTCCTGGACTTCACCGGGCGGCAGTGTAGGTCTCTGTGCTGCTGGGACACATGTTCATTGCGGCAAATTGGCTTGATTGGCCAAACGGCATTGTTCGGATTCACCTGCAAGTGGGCCAGCTTGCACTTGTATGTCCCCAGGAATGAGCTATTGCAATACTGCAGGCAGGAGAGGACATGTGGCCGGCCCTGATGCGCCATGTCCCCCTCATAGGGGAGTGGCCGAAATGTGTGCCTGAGTGTGCACACACTCGCACAGCGGGCCTTCAGATGAGCCACATGTGGCTTCACATTGAGACCAGCATCAGGAATACTCACTGGCGTTTTTTACCTGGATGTCACATCCATCATACAAGCTGCAATGCAGGGATTACCATACCAGTCTGGGTGCCTCTTGAGGCACGCTGGAGTGCCCACGTACAGGAGCGCTGTCTTTGAATCATTGAGGGCCAGCGAGGTGCATGACATCCAGCCCTGGATGTGGTCATAGGCCGTGTTGACGAGAATGGAGTGCGTCACATCATTGCCAGATTGGTGAGAGACGATGTGGGTGTCAGCTGCAGACTTGGTCTACAGCACACCCTGAGTGTCAAGATCCTCTACTACAGACAGTGTATGGACAACATTCAGGGTGGTTGAGAGGCAGGGGACGTGTAATACTCCACAGTGCAGTGGGACGGGTGCCGCACAGTGGGCCCCTGAGGTATGCCTAGCCAACGGGCTGGACAGGAATCTGGACACCTGGGCTGCAGGCCCATCAGTGGCGCACCCCACCGCCGCGGGGCTGTGGTGCAACATGTCAGGCTGGGCCAGAGGGTATGCTGCTGACAGTTCCAGGAGCAAGGGCTGGCCTGGACATCCATACTCCACGATGGTGGCGAGTTGGGATGTGAGATCATGAAGGGTGGTAGCAGTCGCATGCTTTGGTCTCTGCCCAGACTGCAGACGTGCCAACAGTCCGTTGGCCTGCAGGGGGCACCATGGCTACAGGTGGCCAATGCCGTCACGGACCTTCAGCAGGACTGGTACCTTGCTGATAGGTCTATCATTGGCAGCCACTGTGGGGTGATGATTGTCCTTCTCTGGGAGTGGAGTGACCCAGTCGGACTTGTCGCAACAGCCTGCAATGGATGTCTACATGGTGCATTCCTGGCAATCGGTAATCAGAGGTGAAAAGGATGTGTTTGCAGGCTTGACAATGGTGGCTGCACACGCATCACCCTTACACCATGAGGGCTTCATGGCTGCAACAAATGATATCAACACGTCAACTGAGACAGGGCAGGTACTGTACTGTGGGGGTGTAGCTGCATCGGGGCCAGACCCCTGTGGGTTATGGTGAGTGATGGGCTGACTGTGCAGGAGGACAGTAGTGCACAGTTTGGCAATGTTATGAGACCGGTGGCCCGCACTTCATCCCACGTCGCCATCTTGGTTCTGTTGCCACCATGCATCATCCCTACCTGAGTCAGGTGGGGCTGCGACACCGCCCTCCAATTCCATTGTGGTGCTCCATTTCTCCTGTGAGCTTGAGTTCCCATTGGCATTTCTCTTCTCATAGTTGAGCTTCTTTGCCAGGTGGTTTGTTGTTATTATTATTCTTATTAAGTTTCACATAGCACCTGCTGCCAAATGGCTTGAGACGCTATATGTACATGCACCTCCACCCCCCCTATGTAATGCTGTATGCAGAGGGACTGTATGTCCGTGTGCACACATGGATGTGCCATCACCATGGCACACGCAGCACCTCTCGCCAGTCCTCTTTTCCCCCCACAGCCAGGCTATTTCATCATTTACCGATGGCCTGTGTCACACCTCCTACTTGGCCTTTTTGGGCCTAAGCGGGGACAGCTGCTCAATGACAGTCGATGCAATGGGACCATGGCGTGCTGTGAATGTGATGGAGGAGGGCCCCTGGCACTCCTCCAGCGACATGTGGTTCCGCACACGCGCCAAGGGAGGCTGGAGTGACCTTTGTCTGGGCCCAGAGCTGTACCTACACAGGCAGATTGGGATTGACCTGTCACATCTTATCAGGGAGGATGATGTGTAAGGGGACGGTCGACAGTTCAGACCCGACACACAGGGGCTGGCTGATGGGGTCTCTCCTGATGTTGTGGTAGACAACCAAGTCAGGTGTCCTGCACTCTCTATGAGTGGGTGTGGTGACCGGCTGAGTGCTACTAATTAGGGCCACCATATCAATCAGGGGGACAGCCGCCTGCGTTGAGGGGTTGTCTGTGCAGACACTCAATTACCCGGGTATGAGCGGCCTGGAGTCCGACACTTGGGCAATGTACTCCTCCTTGTTCTCTGGCATGGGAGGGATTTAGCCTATCCAGCACACGCACCCCTGAGGGGCAATGGAGGGATAGACTGATTCTAGTGGAGAGGATATCACATCCCTCAATGGGGGAAAGAGGGACGGTATGTACCTGTAAGGATTCCGTTTGGTGGAGAGCCACCCCACCATCAGCTACTCCTACACCATCACAGTGGCGATTGCCATGGCCATCTGGGGTCAGGCAGGACTGCTGCAGGGCCAGCACTGTCATGCAACCAGCACTGCAACAGCGCCATGGCGTTGAGTTTGCGCACCACTTTGGGATCAGCCGACTCCACAGCATGTCCCACAAGGTGGCTTGTGTTGAGTACAGCTGCCTTGAGGGCGCAGTCTGCTGTGGGTCCACCCCCTACCAGAGGGGAGGGGGCAGCAGCAACATCTGCTGGCCTTACCTGATTCCCCGTGGCATGGTAGACACCATCAAGGGGGACAGGGCTGGCACTTGCCATGTCAGTGTCAAGCTCCCCCCCTATAGTAGTAGGTAGGGCAAAGGGGTCAGGGATGGCAGAGCCAACGGTGAGCCCCTCAATGTTGGCCTGGTTGTCGTCATCAGCTCTGCCACATGTCACGGCAGCCACGAGGGGGCCAATGCTGGATACCCCAGACAGCGGTGGTGCTGTGGCCCAACATCAGCCCAGCCCTGGGGTGTGTATGGCCCTGACTGATTCAATGGTGGGTGTGGACAGTAATGAGAGGTATGTACCACCAGTGGGCCCACATACAGGGCTCAGGGGAACAGTGGCACAGACACTGGCAGGGCTAGCAGGCCCACATAGGCCGACCCCATCAATGTTCCACGGATCATGGCAAGGCACACCAGTCCATGACCCAGCTGCATGGATGTATCAGAGGGGTGGACCTTGTAAGTTTTCCATGCCTTATCAATGTCCGCCTCTGGCCGCTTGATGGGAGCAGTCAGCCCCATGCAGAGTGGATCCCAGCAATCAGAGTTGAGGGTAGAGCTGTGACTTATGCATATTACCCACAAGGTGCAGCAGGCTACCAAGGTTAAGGTCCCCTCTCGCTGATGGGACGTGGGGTTAGCTGTAGTTGGACAGCCATGTACTCAGACGTCAGACACTGCCACCGAGGTATGGGCACCAATGGCCAGGCACTGATGTGGCACAGGAGTACGGATCTCAATAGAGAAGGGGAGCAGTCCGACAACCCAGCTACCAGCTACCCAGCTGCCACAGGGTGCACTTGACAGCAGTTTGCATCGCTTCACGGGCACTCTGCCTTAGCGAGTCAGATATGGACTTGTGCCTGGAAATGCCCTGAGAGGGACGGGCACACACACCTAGGGAGGGGAGAGGTGAGGGAGTGCAGGCCCTGCTGACACCAGTGCTCTGAGTGTTTGGTGGTGTGGTATGTTCTGATTTCATTTAGTCAATCTGTGTCAGCACTGTGCCATGCTGGTTGTATCCTGCCAATATGTTTGCATGCTGGTGTGTGTTTGTTTTGTGTGGCACAGGTCGGCATGCATGGGGTGATGGTTTACTGGGCTGGTGGTGCATGCAATGGTAGTAGTGTGTTGGTATGGGTTTGTTGTGGTGCTGCAGTTGTTGTGATGGGGCATGGGTCAGTTGAGTACTCACCGAGTAGCCATGTGCGCTGGTCAGCACGTCTCTCCATGTAGCGGTGTAGGCTGCTACCCCGGAGGACGGTGGCATCATGACATGATCCTGGGTAACGTGCACAGACTTGCTGGAAGCACATGTGTGCGTCACATGCCATTTGCACATTGAGGGTATGTTGGCTCTTCCTATTTCGGTATGAGACCTCCTGGTTCCTGGGTGGCTCCAGTCCTACATGCGTGCAGTCCACGCATCCGATGGTATGTGGCATGTTTGCGATGGAATGGAACTCAAACTTGGCCCGGTTGATCTCCTGCTGGTCTCTGGGCATGTGGATGTGGCGGTTTGCATGGCGTAGCAACGCATCAGTTACCTGGCCCAGCAGACGGCTGAACATGGGCTGTGAGACACCATGCAGCATTCCTACGGTGTGTTGATATGTCCCCGTTGCACAGAAGTGCAAGACACACTGCAGTTTTAGGAGCGGTGGGATGGCAGTTTGTATTCCAAACTGTGGACTGATGTCCTCTTCGATGTCATGGAGTATGTCCATTATGGTGGCCATGTCGAGGCGGTATGTTGTCAGGACCGTCTCTGCTCTCATGCCTATGGGTGTGAGGTGGTGTCGTACTATGTTTGGCTGTCTGCGGCGGCGCCTGCGATGATGTGGTGGTGGTGGTGGTGGCGGCGGCGGCGGCGGCGGCGGTCCAGGTGGCCTTGCATGTTGTTTGGCCCGTCTATGGCGGTGTGCTGCCCATAGGGCTATGAGGTTTGTCCTGAGCTGCAGGTTCTGGAGTTGTTGGTCAGTCGGCATCCTGGTATGGAATGGATTTGCCCTCCTCTGCTGTGCCTTTTATGTATGGCCAGCAGTGTCACATGGGCTTCATGGGTGTGGTTGCAGTTGATTTGTTATTGGTCCAGTGGAATGGGTGTGTTGCTGGTTTTTACCGACTGTTTTTTCCGATCACATTACCGACTGATTTCCCGACCGGTTGTCCGATCGTTTTACCGTGAGTTATTGGTCGTTTGCCTTTAGCGTGTGGTCCAGGGCAACAGTTTGTTTAGTCGGTCTTACCGATGGTTTTTCCGATTTTTTTCGATCGGTTTCTCAGTCGTAATCCCGTGCCTGTTTTTCGTGCGGTATGGGCGCGTGGGATCAGTCTGTAGTTTGTCGGTCGGTATTACCGAGTGCCGGACATCGTAATTCGTCGGTTCGGTGGTTTATTCGGTAAATGCCTCTCCCGATAGTTTTTCCGAAATGGTGTGCTGTCCGTGCAGGTCATAATGAGGACCTAAGTTACTGCTCAGACCGACGATCAGACAATTGGACCATTCTACAGATTTCTTCAAGACCCAATTAAAAACCCCATATCAGAAAACCAAACCAAGAAATCAGAAGAATTACGCCTGCTCATGAAGTTCAAGAAATCTTTTGTGATACAAGATGGACTTTTGGTCAGAACCAGAAA
>JAXIUS010000040.1:0-13623 GCA_035593325.1 Pseudotriton montanus
CACTTGTTGGCAATTAGTGTCCATTTCTGTCTAAATGGGGCATTATCAGTGAAGACTCTGGGGACAACTCTGATTTGTAATCCTGCTGGTATTATTCCTGCTCTAAAATATTCTAGATTAAAGGTGCCATGCAATTCAGATCGCACCAGTCTTTTTTTGTCATTCAACACTTCATCCCACTCGCTGCTCACAAGAGGTTGCCCATTCTTACCAGATAGACCAAAAGGGGAGGGTCCATTCAACACTCTTTGTATTTCGTCATCTGTAAAAGAGAAGAACTCAAGTTCAGCCATGAAAAAGTTTTTTTAAAACGCCCACGACGGTGGTCCTCCGGTGTACTCACACCGTGCAAACACTCTTAAAAAAGAGGACACCCCAATTTAGTACCTGGCACTATGGGGTAACATACTCAAAGTTCAGGAAGTGACAGGTTATACCAAACGATCCCACTAACAATAAATGTGACCAACCCAGATAAGCACTACACTCAATTTTAGCACAAAGTATCAAAATATTTTATTTTAATTAATCAAATATAAAAACTAGTAATCACATATGTTTACCTACAAATACATTCATAAATTACATCCACAGAAAAATGATAACGCCAGACATAAAACAAAAAACAACATTTAGTGCTAGTACATCAAATTCACACCATAATACACACAAGTACACAAAACAAAACACAGAGGGAATTGTTAAACAGAGTCTCCCAATTATTAGAGGAAATCTCTCTGCAAAAAACATCGACGATCGTTTCAGCTGAGATCTTGTTAATCAGCCTTCTTCAGGATGGTTATTTTCTTGGAACCTAATCCACTGTCGTCCTCTAACAATTTCCAAGTTTATACTGGGGAACATAAAACATAAACACAATTACACATTACAGCCACAAAAATTGTTTAGCAATCATATATGTCAGGCAAAAGTGAGCAACCTGCTTATCAGAGACAGCGAGTGGTCTTTTTGGATCTGTGGTAATAATTAATTCTCAATAAATGGAGAAACACTTAAGTTAGTGAATTCCTCTAGATGCACTCATATCATCATGAATTCGAAAGCTATCAATGCTAGGGGGTTGTTAACCCAATTCACAGAAAACTGTTGTTCATCAACCAACAGGTCATATGATCTACAGAAAGTAACAGATCTAACTGCTTATCACCATATTCTTATAACACAAATGAGTTTATATTAAGATATTTAGGCTTTTAAGTCTATTTAGCACAAGTCTTTTGGCCCGATTATGGTTCTAAGGCCTTTTTCTTCAAGATCCAAAGTTTACCTGAAGCACTTAGCCTGTCAGATTGAATAAGGTCATTGCTTTCGGTATGAGTCCAGGGAATACAGTATTCCAACACCTAGGATCACATCCACCTTATCTAAATAAAATAGTAAAGATAACTTAATTAAGACTCAAGTTTATGCTCTAACAACAGATATAAGTCTTTATTTAATACTTTATAGACCGACATATCTCATAAAAAGTGTCTACACCGGGTGCACTGCTGGGATTACCAGTATTTTTGGGGTATATCTAGACCGCCTCCCAGCGTACAACTACCTTCTTATACACACTCCCCCATGACACGAGTAAACGTTTTTTTGCCCGCAACGTAAATGCAAGATATGCAACCACACATGGTTACATTAATAGCCAAGTTGTTTCATCAGTTCCAAGCAAAATTACCTCACAAAAGAACAAAGCTGTTTCTGGTTTATAGTATGATTTCCAATAGATTAATACCAGATCTAGGCAAGCCGAAATGCTATATCTTTTTAGCCTGATGGCGGTGATACAAAACACCAAAACCCTAGATTGAGAAAGGGTGCTCGCGTAGAGGCTAAAACCACACACTAAATAGTTTTCCCCAATGCTGGCACTATCTCACACCCACACAGGGATATATAGATTTTTCTCAACCATATACTATAATTCTTAAACACACGATACCTTTAAGCATTTTATTAGCACATCCACGTTCTGCCCGTCTTTATCTCAGTTAGATCCAGAGATAGCCACCTTTGAAAGAGCAGTTTTGCGTGGGATTGTACAAGAATCGTTCACCCATTCATTCTGTACAAATAATCTATCCAAAACTGAATTTGAAGCACTTACAGCGTTGGCAAATGACACTAGCATTGTCATTAAACCTGCCGATAAAGGCGGAGGCATTGTGATCCTTGACATTGATAAATATGATGCTGAAGTCACTCGCCAACTTAGTAATATAGACCACTATACCCCTCTGAGAATAGACCCTACATCTGCTCTCATGAAAACCATTACTGATTTGGTCAAACATGCCGAAGAACAGGGTTGGATCAGTGCTAAAGAAGCTGCATTTTTACAACCCACCAATACATTGATTCCGGCACTGTACTTACTTCCCAAAATCCATAAAGATGCTGTTAATCCCCCTGGACGCCCGATTGTGGCAGGCATTGGCTCATTACTTGAGCCCCTATCGAAATATGTGGACTTTTTTCTTCAGCCCTTTGTCCGCCAAATGACATCTTATGTCAAGGACACGATGGCAATGATTACATTGGTTGAAGGTCTTGCTTTTGACAGTACTAACGAGTGGCTCGTGACGTTGGACGTTGAGTCTTTATACACGAATATCCCCCAGGAGGATTCCCTTGTGGTTTTGTCTAAAATTCTTGATTTACGTGAGGATATTCATTCTGTGCCTACAGACTTTATCGTGCAATGTGCACGATTAGCATTAACAAAAAACTTCTTTATCTACAAAGACAAGATTTTTCAACAGAAAAAGGGAACAAGCATGGGAGCTACGTTTGCCCCGAGTGTGGCGAATCTGTATGTGGCAAACTTTGAGTCTGAATTCATCTACACCGAAGCTAACCCATACATTGGCCACATAAAAGAATGGCACCGATATATCGACGACATCTTTCTACTTTGGCGTGGTCCTTTATTGGATCTACAGGCTTTTATTGCATGGCTCAATTCCTGTGATCCTAATTTACGTTTCACCAGTCGTATTGAGAAGAACTGTATTCCATTTCTGGACCTTGTAATTCAGGTTACTGATGAACAAATTTCTACTACCCTTTATAAAAAAATTTACAGATAAGAATACACTTCTGGAATTCACGAGCTTTCATCCAATGAGCCAAAAATCAGGGCTTCCGTATAGTCAATTCCTTAGGTTACGACGCAATTGCACTGACCTGGCTGACTATAACATCCATGCAGAGAAATTAAGCATTGATTTAATTGCTCGTAAATATCCAAGACGACTGGTTAAGCAAGCTATGCGTCGTGCTCGGTTTACGGACCGTGACGCCATTCTAAGACCTAGACAAAAAAAAACCTCTATGGATCGCATTGCCTGTGTGACGACGTTTAGTCCACAATCAAACAAACTTAAGAATATTATCTTACGCAATTGGCATATTTTGTCAGGTGTCACGACTCTGAAGGAGAAACCACTTTTCTCTATGAAAAGAGCTGCCAACCTGAGAGACAGGTTGGTTCATGCCTACCAAGCTCCTGCGGTCCGTCAAACTCTCACCCAATTGTGGGATATGCCAGATTTAGTCAGACATCATAGATGCGGCCGTTGTGATGTATGCCCCCTGACACTGGCTGGTAAACTCTTTTCCTTCCAGGATGTGAGCTTTACACGGACAGTTTACACGAATTGTCACTCAACGGGTGTGGTATATCTGGTGATTTGTCCGTGCGGTCTACCTTACGTTGGACAAACGATACGTATGGCTAAAAAACGCATTCTTGAACATAGGGCTAACATTAGAAATGCCCGCTTGACTGAAGCCATGGTTCCCCATTTTTTACAGATGGGCCACCATGCGGAGTCGTTCACCTGGACTATCATAGAGAAAGTGGCGGTCTCTATGCGAGGTGGCGACATCTCATCCAAATTGATGAAACGTGAATTATTCTGGATACACAAACTCGACTCAGTGAAAAGAGGCCTGAATGAGAGCGAAGACTGGTTTAAGGTATTCAGATAAAGGCTGCCTTGTTTACATCCTTTTTCCGATAAATTTTGATCACGAGTTCTTGTACCACTGTGTCCATGCCTGTTTTTAAAATCAATCCTGTCGGTTTCATTGCAAGAATTGTCTGAATTTTTGCCTTCTTTGAGCCATTATCATGCTATCGCTTTCTATAGTGTCAAAATATTCAGCCTTACGTGCTAGGATGTACTTTCCCCTATAGATAGATTTCTAAATTTGACGCGGTGGACTTAACTTCTGTCCGCCTGTGCTCATGCGGCCAGTTGAAATGTGCCCCGTCATCTGGGGCATTAACTACAGAGGCTGTTTATTGCACTGTTTTAAATTAGCAGTCGGTGGCATTGGGATCTTTCCATCTTTGTTTAGACAAGTCTCTGTAGACTTATATTTGTCTGATTTGTCAGTTGTGCGATCCATTTTTCGCTCCTCTGTATATGCATCCCTATAGCAGATGTAAACGGGCTTTCAAGTATTTATATGAACCTAAAGGTTTATGTGTCTGACCACTTATTCCCGGTAGTTGTACTCGTTTTCTTGCGCTTGACCTAAACGGGCTCCTGAATTGCGGCACCGATTATTGAGTGTGGGTAGTCTTTGACCTTGTATTTGACCTGACGAGGTCAAATTTAACGTGTCTGAACAGCAACCTGTACGATAGGGTGTCTATATAGTGTTTAGACATCTTTCGCGAATAATGCCCTGTTGATTTATTCTAGCTGTATTTGCTGACCTGCGTTGCAGGCACACAGGCATTTGAACAGTAGACTACGCTTTTGTCTTTAAATGTTACTCGAATTATGGGTATTGCACCTTCGTTAGCCAATATTACATAATACCATCTGCTAATGGTAGTCCCACTCCGCAAGACCGAACTGAGTATATCTAGTTGTATTTAACAATGGCCGCTGGTTTGCAGCGACTATGATAGTCCTATTTCGATTGTGACTACTTTGATTAATCTGAGTTTGACCTATCAGCAGGGGCTCGTTGTCAAGCCCCACCCGTCTGGGTGTCTTAAATAAGCGAAATGCTTCAGACTCGCCTTTATGCCGGTGCTGTCAGATGCTGTGAATAAGAGAATCCCGATACCGCTCAGAAACCCGTATCAGGTAAATCTGTGTTTCATCAAGCCCCAGGCCTCCGTGAGAATTGGGTTGGTACTGGATTTCTGAACTTTGGTCTTTTCTGTGTTGGGCCTTTGCAGGAATGAGACACTGCACTTAAGGATGTGAGCGGGTAATTTACTTCCCGGGATTCGATACTTTGTAAACAGAAACCGAAGGTAACTGCATTGTTTGCTGTATGCGCTTTCTTTTTTAGGCAGCAAAGGCTGCCAGAAATGTTAATATTCCGAGTAGCGGAGAGTAAATCTTTTATTTATATGTGTGTCTCAATAATTTCCTCTAGACTGCTCTGAAATTAGCATGTTCGTGACTTTTTGTTAAACAAACTGGCGACTCATCTTGATTGAACGCTGTTCAATTTGTATTCGCTGAATCACACTTGCTATCGGCACGATCATTTCTTTTGACACACGTAACAAGCCTGCGTGCTGTGCAGTGATACTATTTGACTTAAATACAATACTTTTTAACTTGTTTACATTTAGATACGAGAAGTTCGCCACTCTCAGCTGCCATTTTGAGAATCTAAGAGCACGAAAATTATACTGGCATTGCGGTCATGAATCTGCTAACAATACACTTAAAGGTATTGTCTATAAAAAATTGCAGTATACTGCTGACAAAAATCTATATATACCTGTGTGGGTGTGAGATTGTGCTAATATTTGAAAAATTATTTGGACCGTGAATTTGAGCTTCTATTGGAGTACTTTTCCAAACTTAGGTATTCGGTGTTTTGAATTATCGCCATTTGGTTCAAAACATACAGCACTTCTGTCCGTATAGATTTGGTATCAATCTATTAGAAACTGTATTATCAACTAGAAGTAGTTTTGTCTCTCTTCACGTAATTCTGTTTACAACTGACGAAACAATCTGGTTATTGATGCAACCATGTGTGTATGCATTTTTTACATTCATGTTTTGCGAAAAAAACGTCCACCAGTCTTACGGTGTACTTCGTAAAAGAAGTTACTTACATCTTGGGAAGCGGTCTACATATATCTCAAAATATTGGCATTCCCACCTGTGACCTTTTTTCAGGCACGATTCATGCGATATGTTGGTTTATGATATATTAAACTATTGTGTATATCTGCTGTTAGAGCGTTACTTGAGCACTAATCAAGTTATCCTTACTATTTTATCTAGAAGAGATGGATGTCATCCTAGATGCTGAATCTTTATTTCCTGGACTTAAACCGAAAGTAATGATTTTACTCAATCCGACAGGCTATGTGCTTCAGGTAAAATTTGTATCTTGAAGGAGAAGGCCAAATAAACATGATTATGTTAACAGGCCTGTGCAAAATAGACCTAAAAATACAAACATCCTAATAGAAATTCATTTGATGTGATTTCATGAGAATATGGTGACAGGTAGCCAGATTTGTCACTTGTTGCATATCATATGACTCGCTGCTCGATAAATAATAGTAATCTATGAATTGGGCTAGTAACTTCTGAGTACTGAGTTTTTGAGCTCATAATGTTATGAGTGTATCTAGATGAACTTATTTACATACTATTATTAATTTCGGTGTATGTCCATTTATTGAGAATTATTTATTACCATTGATCCAAAAAGACCACCCGCTGCCTCTGAGTAGTAGGTTGCCCACTCTTGCCTGACATATATTTTTGTAAAAAATCTTTGTGGTCTAAATGTGTAATTGTGTTTATGTTTTATGTTTCCTAGTATAAACCTGAAAGTTGTTAGAGGACGATAGTGGATTAGGCTCCCAGGAAATAACCATCCTGAAGAAGGCTGATTATCAAGATCTCAGCTGAAACGATCGTCGATGTCCTGCATAGAGAGATTTCCTTCAATAATTTGGAGACTCTGCTTAACAATTCCCTCTGTGTTTGTTCTATATATTTGTTTGTATGATGGTGTGAATTCGACTTACAAGTACTAAATGGTGTTTGTTTGTTTTATGTCTGGCGTCTTTTTTGATGTAATTCATGAATGAATTTCGAGGTAAATATATGTGATTACCAGTGTTCCTGGTTTTTATATTTAATTAAAATAAAACATTTTTGATACTTTTTGCTTAAATTGAGTGTTGTGCTTATCTGGGTTGGTCACATTTATTGTTAGCGTGATCCTTTGGTATAACCTGTCACTTTCTGACCTTTGAGTATGTTACCCCATAGTGCCAGGTACTAAATTGGGGTGTCCTCTTTCTTAAGAGTGTTTGCACGGTGTGAGTACACCGGAGGACCACCGTTGTGGGCGTTTAAAAAAACTCTATCATGGCTGAACTTGAGTTCTTCTCTTTTACAGATGACGAAATACAGAGAGTGTTAAATGGACCCTCCCCTTTTGGTCTGTCTGGTAAGAATGGGCAACCTCTTGTGAGCAGCGAGTGGGATGAGGTGCTGAACGATAAAAAAAGACTGGTGCGCTCTGAACTGCATGGCACTTTTAATCTAGAATATTTTAGAGCAGGAATAATACCAGCAGGATTACAAATCAGAGTCGTCCCAAGAGTCTTTACCGATAATGCCCCATTCAGACAGAAATGGACACTTATTGCCAATAAGTGTTCCAGAGATTGGCTTCTATTAATAATAGAAACTGCCCAAGAAGAAGTAAAAAAACAAGGCCTTGCCATTCAAGAAAAAGAGAAGACCAATCTAAATAATTCAGCCCTGACTAATGCAAAGAAAAAACTAGAGGAGATTAACAAGGAGATTAAAGAGTTTAGAACATTTACCATTGATAACAAATTGGACAAACTGAAAAAAGATATAAAAGCTTTTAATATCGTAAAGGTTTATCCATATTTAAAAGAAGATTTCTATAAACAGGATCAAGATGGGTATAAATCAGATCAGTCTAATTCAAGTAACTCTGACCCAGGGTCATCTAATTGGAGAAATAGCAACTTCAGACAAAATAGTGGACGTTTTTTTCAGAGGGGCCGCCCAAGAAACAGGTATCGTGGGGGCCAGTGGAACTACAGAAACCCAAACCGGGTACAGACCCGGTCAACAAGCTCAGAGGGATCTTAAAAGTTAATGACATTGTCGCATCGACATCTAGCGACAATAAGTATATGAATCAGCCAAATAGGAGTACCATTAATGAACATGTAACTTCATCAAAAGAGCCTGTCATATTCAATTTATCTAAAAGAATATGTTCATCAGGGGAACTGGCAGTCCTATCTCATGGCCTGTCTTTTGTTCCAACCGCTAGACTAGACTCTTTCAAATTAAAAATGGAACTCACTCGGTTTTTTCGTAATATTCGCTTAAAGGCTTTCTTTGAAAATAATACACATATACCGGCCTTTAACTATACTGGCTTGAAACCTGCATCTACTTTTTGTCCCTCTTTATCTCAATTAGATCCTGAGATAGCTACCTTTGAAAGAGCAGTTCTGCGCGCTATTGAAGAAGAATCGTTCACTCATTCATTTTGCACAAATAATTTATCTAAGACCGAATTTGAAGCACTTTCAGCGTTGGCTAAGGACACTAGTATTGTCATTAAACCTGCCGACAAAGGCGGAGGTATCGTGATCTTGGATATTGACAAATACGATGCTGAAGTTACTCGCCAACTCAGTAATATAGATCACTATACCCCGCTGAGAACTGACCCTACCCCAGTCCTAATGAAAACCATCGTGGATTTGGTCAAACACGCCAAAGAGCAGGGTTGGATTAGTGCGAAAGAAGCTACATTTCTACAACCTACCAATACACTGATCCCGGCCCTTTACCTATTACCAAAAATTCACAAGGATGCTGTTAATCCCCCTGGACGCCCGATTGTGGCAGGCATTGGCTCATTACTTGAGCCCCTTTCAAAATATGTGGACTTTTTCCTTCAGCCGTTTGTCCGCCAAATGACATCCTATGTGAAGGACACTATGGCAATGATTACACTGGTTGAAGGCCTTACTTTTGACACCACCAATGAGTGGCTCGTGACACTGGACGTTGAGTCCCTATATACGAATATCCCCCAGGAGGATTCCCTCCTGGTCTTGTCTAAAATTCTTAATTTACGTGAGGATACCCAGTCGGTGCCTACAGACTTTATTGTCCAGTGCGCACGACTAGCATTAACAAAAAACTTTTTTATCTACAAAGATAAAATTTTTCAACAGAAAAAGGGAACAAGTATGGGAGCCACTTTTGCCCCGAGTGTGGCAAATTTGTACGTGGCGAACTTTGAGTCTGAATTCATCTACACTGAAGCTAATCCATACATTGGCCACATAAAGGAATGGCGCCGATATATTGACGACATCTTTTTATTGTGGCGTGGACCCCTGTTGGATCTACAGGCATTTATTGTGTGGCTTAACTCCTGTGATTCCAACCTATGTTTTACCAGTCGTATTGAGAAGAATTGCATTCCATTTTTGGACCTTTTGATACAGGTCACCGACGGACAAATTTGTACCACTCTTTTCAAAAAACCCACAGATAAAAATACACTTTTGGAATTTACAAGCTTTCACCCTATGAGTCAAAAATCAGGGCTTCCGTACAGTCAATTTCTCAGGCTGCGACGCAATTGTACTGATTTGGCTGATTTTAAGATCCACGCAGAGAAATTGAGCATTGACTTGATTGCCCGTAAATACCCGAGGCGGTTGGTAAAGCAAGCCATGCGACGTGCTCGCTTTACGGATCGTGACGCCATTTTAAGACCCAGACAAAAAAAACCTTCTATGGACCGTATTGCTTGTGTGACGACTTTTAGTCCACAATCAAATAAACTGAAGAATATCATCTTACGTAACTGGCATATTCTGTCAGGAGTCACGACCCTGAAAGAGAAACCACTTTTCTCTATGAAAAGAGCTGCAAATCTGAGGGACAGGTTGGTCCATGCTTACCAGGCCCCGGTGGCTCGTCAAACCCTCACCCAACTTTGGGATATGCCAGACTTAGTCGGACACCATAGATGTGGTCGTTGTGACGTATGCCTACTGACACTGGCTGGAAAATGTTTTTCCTTTCAGGATGTGACTTTTACACGGACAGTATACACGAACTGCCACTCTATGGGTGTGGTGTATTTGGTGATCTGCCCGTGTGGCCTACCTTATGTTGGCCAAACAGCACGCATGGCCAAAAAACGGATCCTTGAACATAGGGCTAACATCAGAAATGCCCGCTTGACTGAAGCCATGGTTCCCCACTTTTTACAGATGGGTCACCATGCGGACTCATTTACCTGGACTGTTATCGAGAAAGTGGTGGTATCCATGCGAGGTGGTGACATCTCATCCAAATTGCAGAAACGTGAACTTTTTTGGATACATAAACTCGATTCAGTAAAAAGAGGACTCAATGAGAGTGAAGATTGGTTCAAAGTGTTTAGATAGAGGCTGTGTTTCTTTAAAATTGCCTTAATGAATTGCCATTAGTGGACTCTGTACCATTTAGCCTGTGTCCGATCTCAAAATCATTGGTGTTGGCCCCATCCACTAGTATTGACTGAACTTCTGTGGTTGGTTGCTGTGTGATTACTATACCCTTCTATTGCCATTAATATTCAATCTTTTTTATTTGGATGACACTTCTCTGAGGCAGGCCTAAGAATTCTCTTTCTTCTCTTTAGTAATACATTCTAACTGTATATGTATGGCCAGCTTAAATGTGCCTTGAAATTTGGGCATCAATCACAGAAGTTGTGTGCAATGTTTTTGTATTAACACCATTATAAACACGAAGTTGCTCCATATTAGGATACTTTCACTTTGAGAGACAAGTATCCTTAGACCCATATTTCTCTCTGTTGGTAGTGCTCTGATTGATTTCGTTTTTTGCAATTGCCCGGTCTCGGTAAATTAAAACGTGTTTCCGAGCTGTAACACGATGCTAGGGGTGTGTGTGTTTAAATTTCTCTTTTCTAGATTGATACTTTTCAACTTATGCTCAATCAAAAACGGGATGTTGATCCGCGATATTGATTACGCAGTGCGGGTACTGTTCTGGTAATAATTATACCTGTGTGGTTGATTAAAATGTGTCCTTAAGCCGTGATACGAAGCTCAGGTTATATATGCATTTCTGGGACAACACCCTAGACTAACATTCTGTCTAGTTGGTATCAATGTCTGGTACGATCTCAAATAATTATTCATGTATACTTAACTCAGGGTGTTAAGTTGCAATAAATAATGGCCGCCGGCCTTCAGTGATCACTATAGTCCTCTTTTTACTGTGACTATTTTCATTAATTTGAACTTGGCCTATCAGCTGTGGCCGGTTTCGAAACTCCACCCGTCCGGGTGCTTTAAAAATGTGCGAATGCACCAGACTCGCTTTATGCTGGCCGTGTGAGACGCTCGGAAAAACAGAATCCCGATGCCGCCCAGAGATTCGTAGCAGGTAAAACACCGTTGCCGGTAGTTTTAGTATTCTGTGACCATTTTTTTGGTGTGAGATTTCTGAGGACTATGTTTTCTTCTTGTCCTTGGGTTTTTGCAGGAATGAGACACTGCAACTAAGTATGTGAGCGGTTGATTCAGATTTCGGGATTCGATATTTGTTGAAGAGCTGTCTAAGGTAATTGTACTATGCTCCACACACGTTTCCTTTTCCAGCTAGTAGACGCTGCTATAAATTTTAATATTCTGAGTAGCGCCAAACGAACTATCCTTCTCTGAATGTGACTCTTTCTAACTATATTGAATTGAACATGAGTAAAATCACTATGAAGTAAATTAGGATGACTTATTTTCACTGAATGTTGTTGAGTGTAGATTTGTCTATTTACCTCTAAGCCTGCTTGCGCGATATTACCGCAGTAGTCGTGACACGTCTAATAAGCTCCCACTTTGTGGAGGGACATGTGCTTCATTAAATACGTCATATTTTAACCTATTCATATGTAGATACAACAAGTTTACCACAAACCGCATCCTGAATGATTTAAAGAACATAAGAGCATGATAATTAAGACTGGCGGTGCGGCTATGAATCTTCAAAAAATACGAATTAAGGTATTTCTTATTTACCTGCATTACTCTTTTAGGTATGTGATGGTGCTAGTACCTTGCTTTTTCTAGATCTGCCACCGTATCTTTATTTACGAAATTTGTTTGTAATTGACGAATGAATCTGGATATAAATGTAGCAAGGTGTGGATACACTGTGGGCTATAACTCGCTGGCGGATGAAACTCTGAGAAGGTTCATAGATTCATAGTATGTCCTAGCCATTTTTCTTCTTGGGGGTGTGTTACTTATGTTCTATAACATTGGCGTCCCATTGTACGCTCGAAGGTACCAACTTTGGGATCTTGTGTACTTATGAATCATCAATCAAGGTATATATTCTTTGGCTTAGTGTCAATTGGAGTTTTAATTGAGCCATTCTTTATTACTTTATGCAGAAGAGGTGGATGGCATCCTAGGTGCTGGACTTACCATCACCTGGACCCAAACCGACAGTGATGATTTAACTAGATCCAACAGGCCAAGCGTTTCAGGTAAAAATCTGCATTGTGAAAAAGAAGCTCTGATAAACATGATCATGCTAATGGGCTTGTATTTCTAAATATCTAAAAAACTAATAGGTTTGATCAATTCATTTTATGTAATCTCTTCAAAATATACTGACAGTTAATTAGAATGGGTATCTCTCGGATACTAGATGCTAGAATTCGTTGCTTGTAAATGATAAATAGCGATCTGTGAACTGGGTTAGCAACTATGTAGTGCTGACCTGTTAGATGAATTTGTCTTTACACTCCTATTCAAGATGGAGTGTTTCCATTTATTGACAACCAATTATTACCAATAACTTAGAAGACCACCCGCTACGCTTGATAAGCAGGTTGCCCATTTTTGCTTGACATTTGGTATTGTTAAAAAATCTTTGGTGTTAGTGTGTAACTGTGTTTATGTTTCATGTTTCTTAGTATACACTTGGAAATTGTTAGAGGACGATATTGGATTAGGATCCTAGAAAATTTTCATCCTGAAGAAGGCTGATCACCAAAATCTCAGCTGAAACGATCGTCGATGTTTCTAGAAAGAGATTTCCTTCAATAACTTGGATACTCTGTGTAACAATTCCCTCTGTGTGTGCTTTATGTATTTGTATGTATAATGTTGTGAATCTGATGTACCAGTATTAAGTGTTGTTTATTGTATTATGTCTGGCATTATTATTTTTCAGATGTAATTTATTATGAACTCTCAGAGAAATATATGTGATTACCAGTGCATCTGGTTTTTATATTTGACTTATTAAAATAAAAAAAAATTTGATATTTTTTGCTAAATCAAGTGTTGTGCTTATCTGGGGTGGCCGCATCTAATGCTATTGTTATATTTCGGTATAACCTGTCACTTTCTCAATTCTGATTATGTTACCCCAAAGTGCCAGGTACTAGATTGGGGTGTCCTCTTTTTTAAGAGTATCACATTACCCCACTCCACCCCTTCTTTTATAAGCCCCTCGCCATTTTGTGACTTCATACCACTGCTCACCTCTACACTCGTGC
>JAXIUS010000041.1:0-13546 GCA_035593325.1 Pseudotriton montanus
TGAGCAATGTTAGTTATTGCCTCACATTATCCTGTGAGCCTCAGGGAAGGGTCGCCTGCTTGCTGTGTTTTGTTTTCTTTTCGTGTTTGTGAGTCTTGTGTTCCCCTTGTGGGGAGTTTGTGGCACCAGCCCTCTGATCCAGGCTTGGCCCATTAAAGAGACAGGTGAGTGGGGTGAGAGTGGGGGCTGGACTGTTCAAGGGAGGGAAAGTCAAGGAAAAGTATTAATACTTCTCCCCCCCCTTTTGTGTTTCCCTCTCCTAAAAAACGCTGTCCTGTCCTCTCAGATGTTTTCGCTGCTTCCACCGGGCCCTTGTTCCCTTGTTTGTAACGGGTGTTTCCGTGAACAGGGGTTGACAGGACTCTGGGCTAGTGGACTGTCATCGAGGAGCAAGTCAGAGTCATAACACTCATACTCGTTAGAATTTCCTGAATGTTCGGTAAAGGGTGTACGTCCACCCAAACTGTGCAAATTCACGCATGCCCTGAGTTCCCCCGATTTTTTGTGAGCCAGTGCCAGCAGTGCAGACCCAAAATCCCTCTCAATGGGCTCTATTATCCCTTTCTTTCTTAGATTATCTATTTCCATTTTTACTTCTTCCTTTACCGTTACTGGTATTAATTTGGGTTTATGCCTCACCAGTACTGCTCCTTCCATTATTTTAATATCACATTTGTCATATTTGAATATACCTATTTTGTTAAAGAATGCAATATGAAGTTTGTTAAATAATGTATTGGCGTAATCTTCAATGTGATATAATGAATATACTTGTGGTTCACCTGCTGGATTAAGCACCATATGTAATTGTTTCTGCTGTCCCCAACCAAGAATATAAATTCCTTGCTCAACTATATATACCTTTGATCTAACAGATCTGTTTTTAAACTATAAGTCTGCAATGAAATATCCACTAATGTTAACTAAAGAACCACCGTATGCTTTGGGTCTTATATTTGTTACGAATATTTCTAATGGGATATTATTATCCTTAATACTAATGAAATAGTTGATCCTGAATCAACTAAAAATTTACAAGAAAAGTTATTTACCTTGATGAAACAAGTAGGTAATTCTATAGGTTCTTCATCAAGATTAAATGATGAAGTATTAAAGATGTTACTTGTGTCCGAACAATTTAGTTTCTTGTCATATGGATATATAATCTCTTCATACGTTATTCCTAAAACTAGATGATTGACAATTTTCAAAGGTTCATCTTGAGAACTACTGTCATGCGAAACATTGTCTTCTTCTATAGATGCAATAGTTGTCTTATTTTTTGTTAAACATACCTTGGCAAAGTGGTCTTTACGTTTACAAATTTTGCACTCTACTCCCCAAGCTGGACAAAATTTAAAATAAGAATTATGAGAAGGAGAGCCACAACGTAAACAATGTTTGTTTATACTCCTGTTTTGGTTAGATGCATAAGATCTTTGCTGTACGTTTGGTGATGTTCTTTGATTTTTGTTGTACGTTACCCTAGTATCTATCTTGTGTACATTGTCATTATAATCTGAATTCTTTTTATGTAAAGCTTCTACACACATATTCGTTAGTTCTAGACTTTTAATTGTGTCAATGATAAAATCTAAAGTAGGATCTTTCATGGCTAATATTTTTTTTGAGCTTCAACATTCTTCATTTTCATTATCAATTGGTCGCGTAAGACCTGTTCTTCAGAAATAGTTTCAAATTGACATGTTGAAGAAAGTACCCTGAGATCTGCTAAGAATGTGTCTGTCTTCATGTGGTTGTTTCCTATGATAAAAATTGTGTCGTTCTAAAATGATATTTGTGTCTTTATCAAAATGATTTTTTAATTTTAACAAGGCTGTAATATATTCGTCTGTAGTTTGTGTGCTGCCAATTGGGGTTTTCAAGTGATCAAAAATTCTTTGACCCTCTATTCCCAATAAATTGTAGAGTGAAGCTAGCTTCCTTTCACTATCCCACTTTTTTCCTCCTAATGCTATTAAATATGCCTCAAAGGCTTTTTGCCATCTCTTCCAAGAAATAAGAGGTTTACCAGGGGTTTGGAGGAATAAAGGTGGTGGAATAGCATTATATGTTGGAGCTTGTGCCATTTAAAATGATGTAATTAAAATGATAATAATGAAAAGGAAAGAAATAAAATTAAATAAATAAATAAATAAAATATAATGTATCAAATAAATTATAAAATTAATAACTGTGTTATAAAAATATACACAATGTGTATATAATATATCCAATTGATAATGCTGTAGAATATGCAATTTACAACAGTGTAAAATATAGTCTTTATAATTACCACTGATAGCCGTGTAGCTATCCGACCTCCCACGAAGGTTGGAGATCAGATGAAGTTAGATGATGTGTCCCACGAAGACTGAAGATTAATCTGGCTCTTCTCAACTTTAATAATGATGGTTAATGTTATTTAGATATAAGATCAAAGACACACGCTGTAGCTCTGTCCCGCCTTGTCTCAGGCTGTGCAGTTGCAGTGAGATGTGAGGAAAAGGAAAACACTGCGATGAAAAGTTAAGTCAGCGCCGCTTACACAAGTATTGATGTATGATGTGGTTCTGTTGGTTGTGCCTCAGTTCCTCTGTATTTTCCTTTCATTAGGCATTGCGAAATATTTAATTGAAAGTAGAAGATGGCGCAATCGTTTTTTTTTCAAGTGGACAAGTAATCCAGTAATCTGGCAGATGTACTTGTATTTCTGCTATCTCAGTCTCACCGTGTATTTCTTCTGTTGAAGGCTGAAAAATGTTTAGTTGAAAGTTCTGTTGTGGTATAGATGGTTTTCTTCAGATAACCATAAATCTTCAAAGTTAAAATATTTCTTTTGATCCGAGGTTTGTGTGGGTTCAGGTGAAGTTGCAGCTCGTCGCCAATTAAATTGTTGTAATCAATGCTCTTCATCCATAGTATTGTATATATATTTTATTGTCATAGTATGCAGGTTACAACTTCACCTACAGGAAGCCAGCTAACAACTGACTCCCAGAGAAATAATAACAGAATGCCCAAAGGAACTAGAATATTAAGACATTCCATTTGACTTAAAGAGAAAGTAAATTACAACATATCATACTCCTTTCAAAAAAACAAAAAAACAATTACAACAATAAACAAAATTCATGTTAAAACATTCATGTTAAAACATAATCATGTAACTTCTCTGGAATGCGTTTCTGTCTTGTGGATACACGAGAAGAACCTAAAGTTAATGATGGTAAATGGTCTGAATCCTCAGATTCTATATCATCAGAATTAAATAATCCAGGAGATGGTACTCTAACAAGTAATTTTGTTTCCACCATTCACACATACAGAACCACCCCTAACATCTACAACCCTACATACAGAACTAAACTTAGATAACCCTTTCTTAACTCTCCAAGGCAATCTAATCTTAACCCAATCACCAACCAAAAACTCCCTTGACTTCACATTATGCCGCTCATCATACCAATCTTTCATCTTCTTCTGACTCTCTAAAACATTCTTCTTAACATTACCTAAAACATCCTCCACAACTTCCACTTTGCCCTTATTCCTATACTCCTTAAGCCACATCGGAAATAAACTAGTTGAGGCTACACGACCTCTCATTAAAAAAAATGGTGTTTCTCCAGTGACAGAATGCGGAGAAGTATGATACATCCATAAAGTATCCCGCAGTGTTTCCTGAATAGGTAAACCATTAGCTTTTGCCAACTGGATAGTATTCTTAATTAATCCATTCAAACGTTCAACTTGCCCATTTGCAGAGGGACAATACAAAGGTACTCTAAGATGTACTATTGCAAACTTATTTTTAAAAAAACTTCATCACCTCTGATGTGAACTGTACACCATTATCAGTGACAATTTCTTTTGGTATACCTTCTCTACTAAAAACTGATATAAGAAAATCAATCACAGATGTAGTTGTTGCCTCTTTAATAAAAGACATCTCCGTCCATTTTGAAAAATAATCTGTTAGAACAACAACACATTTTTGAGAAGCAGGCAAAATCTCAATTGGACCCATAATATCCATTCCTAAATTAACCCAAGGTCCAGAAGGAAGAGGTACAGGAACTAAAGGTTCCTTTACCAACTTAACTGACTTATCTACTTTTGAACACTCAATACAGTTCCTCACCATCCAGTCTATGTCTTTATCTATGCCTGGCCACCAAAAATGTTCTCTAACTCTTCTCTTTGTAACAGATTGACCTAAATGACCTTCATGACCAGCTGACATCAATTTATGACGTAAATTATCCGGTGGAATAATCAAACCTCTCCTGATCACAATGCCATCCTCTAGTGATAACTCATCCTTGACCTTCCAAAAAGGACGTAACACCTCATCTAAATTACGCTCCCTTGGCCATCCTTTAACAACATAATCTGCTACTTTTTGTAAAACTATATCTTCCTCATACGAATTTAACCACTCACGCTCACTAACAGTTGAATTTGTTACTAATTGGACCTCCGTGTATGCTACAAAGTAATCTTCATACTCTAGTAAAGATTCTTCTCCTTCCAAAGGTAATCGTGAGAGACAATCAGCACACTTGTTCTTCCCCCAGGTACATATTCTATGCTAAAGTTATGTTCACTTAGCCGAGAAGTAATGCGAGCTAAACGAGATGAAATATTCTCTTGCCCTCCTGCTTCAAATATAGCAACTAAAGGTTTGTGATCAGTACGTAATGTAAACCTAATGCCCCACAAATACATTTTAAACTTTTCCACTGCCCAGGAACAAGCTACAGCTTCTTTTTCAATTACAGAATATCTACGTTCTGTGATAGACAATGTCCTAGAAGCAAAAGCAATTGTCAATTCTACACCCTTTTCATCTATTTGTGTTAGGACAGCACCTAGTCCATATAAACTGGCATCTACAGTCAATATTGTTCGTCTTCCACTGACATATGATTGTAAAAATGGTGCATTTGACAATTCTTCTTTTATTGACTTAAACGCTGTCTCACATAGGTCGTCCCAAGTAAATTTGACTCCTTTTCTATTTAATTTTAAAAGAGGTTCCATCTTGTGTGCGAAGTTACTAACAAACTTGGCATAATATTCACACAGACCCACAAAGGACATCAATTGTTCTTTGTTAATTGGACTCGGTGCATTTTTTATCGCTTCTGTTACGTTTAATTTGGGAGATACGCCTTTGCTTGAAATTTGATGACCTAAATACTCTACACTCTCTTGTTGTATTTTGCATTTTTCCTTCTTTAAAGTCAGACCACTTTGTTCTATAGTTTTTAACACCTTCTCCAAACGTTCATTGTGTTCTAAAAGAGTATTTCCATATACAAGTACGTCATCTTGAAATGCAACAACCCCTTTCATTTCACAAAAAAGTGTGAACATCACTCTTTGAAATATTGCCGCAGCTGAAGCTAAGCCAAAGGGCATGCGTGTAAATTGAAATGCACCCCACGGTGTTATAAAGGCTGTAAAATGTCGACAACTTTCTTTAAGGTTAATTTGATGATATGCGCTACGTAAATCCAGTGTAGAAAAAAAACAAGCTCCACTTAAGCTTGTCATGATGTCATTGATGTGAGGAAGGGGATGACAATCTACCCATATGTTGTTATTTAGGTTGCGTAGGTTTACACATATGCGCAGCTCCACTGTCTTTTTTCTGGCAAGGGCCAGCGGTGCGAGCCATAAGGATCTCTCTATTGGTTCAATGATACCTTTAGACAATAAACCATCAATTTCTGCTTTAACTTCATCTCGAACAGTTACAGGTAAGGGTTTAAGTTTATGTCTTACTGGCATTGCTCCTTCCATTACTTTAATATCACACTCATCATATTTGAATAAACCTATCCTGTTAGAGAATGTTATATGAAATTTGTTAAACAATGTATTGGCATAATCTTCAATGTGATATAATGAATATACTTGTGGTTCACCTGCTGGATTTAACACTATATGCAATTGTTTCTGCTGTCCCCAACCAAGAATACAAATTCCTTGCTCAACTATATACACTTTTGATCTAACAGATCTGTTTTTAAACTGTAAATCTGCAATGAAATATCCACTAATGTTAACTAGAGAACCGCCATATGCTTTGGGTCTTATATTTGTTGCATATATTTCTAATGGGATATTGTTATCCTTAATCCATTTTGTGGATACTAATGAAATAGTAGATCCTGAATCAACTAAAAATGTACAAGGAATATTATTTACCATGATGTAACAAGTGGGTAATTCTATAGGTTCTTCATCAAGATTAAATGATGAAGTATTAAAGATGTTATTTGTGTCCAAACAATTTAGTTTCTTGTCATATGGTTATATAATCTCTTCATACGTTATTCCTAAAACTGGATGATTGACAATTTTCAAAGATTCATCTTGAAAACTACTGTCATGCGAAACACTGTCTTATTCTATAGATGCAATAGTTGTCTTATTTTTTGTTAAAAATACCTTGGGAAGCGCGGAGGCAAGTGCGGTGTTAAGTGGGCTGTTGTCTGCTGTCCCAGTTACTTATAGCATCTGTGCTCTCAAGCGTGGAAAAACTGCAGAAATCATCACAGTCTGCTGATCAGCCTTTGCCAGCAGGAAGGAAAAGAAAACTGGGCAATTTATTTTCATTTCACACAGCAGAGGATAAACTATGAAGGGCAGAAGTCACTGCTATCAGCTCTTACCAGGTTCCCGCCCCCGTCAGCTGTGACTGCTTGCACAGGTATTTTACACTCACCTGGCGAGCGGCAGAGCGAGAGCGGCAAGCGCGGAGGCAAGTGCGGTGTTAAGTGGGCTGTTGTCTGCTGTTAGCTGCTGGTAGTGCTAAGGGCAGTTGGCGGCAGGACACCCTCACTGCCACAGCTTCATCTCTGCTTCTACCAATTGTGGTCGCTCCCAGAACGCAAAAGATACATGCTCAGCGTTTGCCTGTGCCACTTACAAGACTGGGCTGTCTCTGCATTATCTCGGAGGTGACCTGAGAACTACAACTTTCATGTTTATTGAAGTCCGTACCTGATTGGTTCTTGCCGCCCAGTAGTATCATTTGCTTTTCAAAAACGCCAGCCCTGTGCGGGCGAGGTGGGGTGAGGTCCGTTGTTGCATTGCTGTTTGTTTTTGTTTTGGATGTTTTAATACTGATTCAGGTTGGTTGGGGGCTCAGGGTTTTGCATAATCATTATTGATGTTTTGATTCCGCTTGAAGTGGGGCACTGTAATTCATACATTTATTGTGTGGGCTACAAGCAGCTGTTACATTATTTGTTCTATTATGACGGGTAAGAAAGTCTCTAAGACCCGCAAAATGGAGGAGTATTTTGGTAAAAAGGTTAATGCTGCTGTAAATTCCTTGGTACATAACAAACATTCATACCTGACAGACCCCGTAGTAAATTTACTGCAGACCCTTGAAGAAAGATGTTTGCTGCCTCCCATTCCCCCGATGGTCACCTCTTTGGGTGTTGTCCAAGGGGCAAAGGATTACCTGGAACAATATAAAACTCCACTCATTCCGGACGAGTTTTGCTCTCCGCAGTTATTAGATTCAACAGCGGAAAGAGTTCGAACTGAAGAACTTTTAAAAACACCAGTTAGGACAGGCAGAGCATCCTTTAAACCAACTTTGCCTCTTTTTGTAAACTCCTTGTCAGTGGATTTCTCCGACTTAGAGAGGTCCCCTGACCTTTCAGCAATAGCTGATGCAGCACAAAACCATCTAAGTCCGAGGTCCTCATCCCCATTTGATGGTAATAATTTCCCCCCTACCAGATTCTCCACTATCACCTATGGCTGAAGAGGAAATAGGAAATTAACGGGGCAACAAGCCCTAGTTTCTCTACCCCCCCCCCCCTAAAGTAAAATGCAGTCGTGTTAGGAAGGCCAAAACTCCCGCTTTAGAAGTGCCTGTAGTGAATGCACCAGTACCTCCGGTCCCGTCCAAGGCTCCCCCCCAAAAGCACCCGCCAATATCCTCAAGCACTGCAGTAAATATGGCTAGGATTGAGCGGATTCTTTCGGTTGTGGAGGCAAACTCAGTACTATTGCATAACTTGTCAGACCGGGTGAGGCTGTTAGAACCTTTGGTCACTAACATGATGGGGGCCTTGGAAACGTATATACAGCTTGACAAAAGATTATCATGCATTAAGGACCAACCATCGGTCCAGCCCCTTCCTAAAGATAAAGACAGTCCGGAAATAAATGTTACTGTACCTGTGGCTATAGGTAACGAGGGCATGGGAGAGACTGGAAGGGGAGGCCATAGTATGCCGTTGCGGCCAATGTTGACCTTAACACAGGACTTTTTGGCCCCATCGGTTTCAATGGTTGGTGTGCCCATTGATAAAGTGATGGTACCTACCGTTATGGAGGTAGGGGAACCGATAATTGAGAGCGTTATCCCTGTGTCGGCTCCCCTGTTACCTATCCAATTGAATTGTTCCCTGGTCATTAAGGACAATGTTCCTTGTCCACTGTCAATTTCTTCTCCAAATGCAATTCCGGTCTTACCTACTCAACCATATGCTCCCCCATGCCCTCAGGAACCTGGCTTTGGGAAGGTTCTGAATCCGAAGGTAATACCTAAACTGATTACTCAGAAAATAATCTGTCCTAGAATGGACTTACCCCCATCTGAGGTGCCGTTTACGGTAATCTGTTTAAATGTACCTAAAATTAAGAAAGGAATCGAGTCCACTAATGCCCTTAAAAATGTTTCACTCCGTCATTTATCTAATTTTTATAATGTCAATGTTAATTTGATGGAAGTCAAGCAGGTGTTAAGGGTGGGGTGGATCGGTCATACAAGAAAATCTGTGCTGGGCGATTGTGTGATTTTACATTTTTGTAACCAACTTCGTGCCAAGGATATTTTAACCAGATGTGTTTCATTAGCACCGGATTGTGTAGGAGTTAGGGTGGTCTCATTGGACTTTTTTTATCCCCCCATATATAACCAATCTCAGTCCCTCTCGCAGCAGGCTATGTTGAATGCTACCTCCTTCCCCCATATGCTTTTCAACGGGGACCTACTGTTGTTCGAGCACATCTAAACCCAGTGGCTAATACATTTAACTCTAGTGGGCCGGTGGGTTACCAATGGCAGAATGGTGGTCTATGTGGTCTTCAGCAACCCCAATATGGGGTTATCCCATTGCACAATCGTTTTTCCCCCCTGTATTCACTTGATTCCAACGATTGACAGGCAGCCTAACAGAGAGAAGCTGAGTGATTTACTTCTATGCAAAAAAGAATGCTGTATTGCGAAGGGTTGTGATGTTGATGAGTGCTCTGCGGGGGGTACAGTGCTTTCTGTATGTGATATGATCACGGTTGACCCTGAAGTACCATTGGCAAATATTAGTAGTGGGGAGGTTGGTTTGATTGATCGCACCCTCCCTGTAAACCTGACGGATGTTAACCTGATAAATGTTACCAATAACTCGGAGATAGCATCCGTCTCCTTATCCCATTCTCCAACTCAGGCGGATGTTGAAATTTTGTGGAACTTTATAAGCAGGGCCAGGGAAAACATACTCAGGCTAAAAGGGGCGGAAGTCTATCTTGGACCAAGACCAAATCCTATTTCACGCACACTCAAAAGCCATTTAGTAGATCCGAGTGAGGGTGTCCAGTATGATGTTGCGGTTGGTTCTGTGGCTGATTTATACGGAAATGCATACTCAGGGGGTGACAAGCTCTGGGTGTTGATCTGGAATTGTGCGGGGTGGAAAGCCAAGGCACAACTTTTTCCACAAAAAGATTTATTGCATGGGGTTACCGTGGTCATGCTACAAGAGACCTGGGCCCTTGAAAATATTGAAATTGATGGGTATATGGCCTGGTCTCTGAAGGGGGAAAAGAAGGCCATGGCGGGAAGAGCAGCGGGTGGTATGGTATGCCTTTTGAGGAACGATTTTGGTGGTAGAGTGGGACACTACCAGGCTCTGGGGGACTTCTGTCAGGTATTACTCCTACAGTGGCCTGGTGGTGTCACAATTCTCTTCATTAATCTGTACCTGAGGCCTTGGATAACGAGTACTATCACCCAAATGGATAAGTTGGAGTCCTCTTTGGCGGACTTATTGGGGAGTGGTAGCTTCCCAGTACTGGATGGTATAATTTTGGGGGGAGATTTAAATACAAAAATAAGTTCGGCTAAATGGAACTCTCACGAGAGCATACAGGATGAACTATGGGCAATCCCAGATATGATCGGGGGTCCAGTATGCTCAGGTAAGGGCGGTCAGGAAATCTTTGATTTTTGTCACAGGTTAGGCCTAAGAGCAGTAAATGGGCGGATGAAGGGGGATAGTTCGGCCAAAATAACGCACTTGGGCCCTAAGGGTACGGCTCTTCTGGATTACTGTATAGTCTCCGGTGATCTCTGGCACTTGGTGGAACAGTTTACAGTAGGAGATTTATATGGTAGTGACCATTGTCAGCTTGTCATGGCTCTGTCTCTGCCATTGGGCCCTAGTTTAGAAGTGGTTCAACCCTTGGTGCACCTTTCGATTTTAAATAATAGACGTAAGGTATCATGGAACAAAATTTTAGACTCAGGGAGAATGGACGAAATCCTATTTTCAAGAGACGGCTTGAGATTACTTGAACAGATAGCTGGAGTAGATGAGCCTGCGGTCAGGCTGCCTTTAATTTTAGACCTTTTAGATGTTCTGTCAATGGCAGCTTCTCGTCCAGTGAAGTTGCAGAAGCAGAAGAATCTGATAGGGACTGAGGGGTGGTTTGACCAGCGCTGTAGGGTAGCTAAGGGAGTACTGTTGCAGGCCCTTAAATGCTTCCCCAGAATACCAGGTGAGGTGGCTCAAGCAAGGAGCGCGTTCAAGTTAACAATAACTCAAGCAAAAATCGCGCACACACTGATTATAGTGGAGGACCTCCAGGTGAAGGCAAAGGCTAGGGACGCTAGGGGATTTTGGGTTGCTTTAAATTCCTTTTTAAATCCGGTGAATGCTCCGCTTAGGGTAAATCCTGCTATTCTGCCGGCCCAGTGGGTCGACCACTTTGGTAGTTTATATAATCCAAAGGCGTCATCCCGTCAGTCAACGATTACCCTTCCTATTCCTTCTCTGGTTTTCTCCTCTAAGATGGTACAAGTAGCTTTGATAGCAATGAAAAGGGGTAAGGCCCCGGGGGCTGATTTTCTCCCGGCAGAATTATTTTTACAGGATATGCATTTCTGGGTTCCCTTTTTGAGCGGGTATTTTAATGACATCCTCGCAAGTGGCCAGTTCCCTGAGAAGTGGTCACTTGCGAGGATTGTTCCAATTTTTAAAAAGGGCGATAAGTCCCTGCCAAAGAATTATCGCCCGATAAGCCTGATTTGTGTTCTTTGCAAAATTTTCTGTTCCATTTTAGTTTCATTATTGAATACCTGGATGTCTGATAATAAACCACTTTCAGAGTTACAGATGGGCTTCACTCCAAAAGTCGGAACCAGAGATCAAATATTTAATCTTGTTAATCTGGCGAACACTGAAATCAGCAAGGGTGGCAGATTGTATGCAGCGTTTTTAGACCTCAGCACCGCGTTTGATTCGGTAAATCACGCGGTGCTGTGGTCAATTTTGGTGGAAAAAGGAGTACCCCGAGACTTGATAGCTGCTATACGAGGGATTTATTCAGGACTTCAGGCCCAGGTCGTGGTTGATCTTTCGGGCTCTATGTCTCCCAAGTTTAACATTATGAATGGGGTAAGGCAGGGGTGCCCATTGGCACCAACTCTCTTTAAAATATATATAGATGATGTGGTTAAGCACTTAATTAACGCTGCTACCGATGTCCCCCGCCTTGGGTTAGATAGATTACCCATCTTATTGTATGCTGATGACAGTGTTTTATTGGCCCGGACCCCCAAGACTCTACAAAAATTAATCAATGTCTTTGAGGAGTTTGTTAAACAAAGGGAACTTACCATCAATAACAAAAAAACAGTGATTATGGTATTTAGGAAAGAGAAGGTTTTAAAGCATACTCCGGTTTTTACATGTGGGGGCGAAAAACTATTGATTACTGATTCTTTTATTTATCTTGGATGTGAACTAAGTTTTAATCTGAATTGGTCTCTAATGAGAAATAGGGTTTTAAGGAATTTTAATGTTTCTAACTGGGCGTTACTCCGACTGTCAAATAAAACAAAACATAACATATGGAATTATATTCTGGAAATCTACAAGGTAAAATCATGTGCAATATTAAGATATAGTGCAGAAATTTGGGGTTGTATGCCTTTTTTTCAGGCTGAGAAGGAGGAAAGGACATTTTTTAAGAGGGCCCTTGGTCTTCCTAATTCAACCCCTTTTGAAATTATTGCTATGGAGAATGCTATTATGCCTGTTAGGTTGTCTATTGCATGTGCCCCGTTTAAGTTTGTCTTAGCGCTTCTCCAAAGACCATTAGATGATCTTACTCGTCGATTATTTGTAAACATTTTTAATTCTAGATTATTTATCCAAAATTACTGGCTCAATTATATTATGAAATGTTTTAGTAAAGTTAAATATAACCTTTCTGAGCTTATAGCATCAGTCCTTAGGCCCTCATTGGCTAGTGAATTTTATTCTCTTTTTGAGACTTATTGTATGGATAAGATGTGGAGTGCTGCCCATACTAAGCATATGGTTACTAATTTTTGTATGATTTGGGCACCTGAATCAAGAATCTACTTAGATTTCCCTATGCTTAAACAGGCCCGCATCACCTTGATGAAGTTTAGATTTGGGCAACTATTGACTAATGCACGGCGGAACCTTTTTTATAAAAATAAACCTTGTGACTGTAGGTGTGGGGCCCAAGTTGAAGATATTACCCATATATTATTTTTTTGCGAATATTATTTACAAGCCAGGAGACAATATCTTGTGCCATTATGGAAATCAGGCAATTTTAAGCAAGTTTCAGTGGCCCTCAGGTTTTTATTGCATATGGGGGATCCCTTGACAGTTTTTTCTCTGGATAATTTTTTTTTAATGTGTTTATTGGATCAGGAAAGGGCTCAAGTTGGATCCCCTTTAATGTTTTAATGCTGCTGCTGAAATTATAAGCCTATCACTTTCATAATTGTTAATTGTGTGTATAGGGTTGATGTCTGTGAGGTTTTTTATCATGTTTTACATTTGTGAGCATTGTAATGATCGTTGTCAATTGCACTATTGCACAATTGTTATTTGTACTGTTTGTACTGTTTGCATTATTTGCACAATCAGGGGTTGGCGTTTCAGTTTAGTACTGGGGCCATAAAATGTATTGTCCTTTTAATTTTTATAAGCATTTGTATTTCTACAGTTGTATTTTATGATGAATTTCTGTTTTCAATTGCGAATGCTGATATTACAGATTTTAATGCCCGCAGGGCCTGTTAAGGCTAAAATGAATGTAATTAGGGCTAATTGAATGTGATGTTATTTTTGCTAACTTTTATGGAATATGTAATTCCGAATAAAGGTATCTATATATATATATTCACTGAAAAAACCTTTGGTTAAATAACCGTTAAGTTATCAACTCAGCGAAACCTAAGATATCG
>JAXIUS010000042.1:0-13501 GCA_035593325.1 Pseudotriton montanus
TTTATAGTGTGCCCTACTCATTAATTGTAACACCATATCTATCATCCCTGACTGTCCTGGTCGCTTGTTCATGACTCTCACAGTCCCGCATGTTCTCTCAAGTTACTGAAATCCCATAGACGTCCCTAAGTATTTCCCGCTGTGGACACAACTTCCGAGGGCCCCTCCCCTTCTAATTACACCCATGCTATATCTTCATACCATGGGTCTTATATGTACACTTTGCACCCCTCCCCGCATTGTGTACTGCCAAGGGTATACTGCTCCACATTTCAATTTTGTGCTGCCTACAGTGTACTACTCCACAAATTGTGTAGTGCCAATCGTATACTGCTCCCCATTTGAATTGTGTGCTATCAATGGTATGCTGCTCCCCATTTGATTTGTGTGCTACCTACAGTCTACTGCTCCACATAAACTGTGTAGTGCCATTGGTATACTACTACCCATTTGAATTGTGTACTGCCAAAGGTATACTGCTCCCGATTTGAATTGTGTGCTGCCTACAGTGTACTACTCCACATAAATTGTGTGGTTCCAGTGCTATACTTGTCTCCATTACATTCTGCTCCCCACTTGATTTATTTACTGTACACCATATACAGACAATGTAATGCCTAGAGTATACTGCTAACAAATCTAATTGTGTACTGCCAATGATATACCAGTCCCTTCTTAAATAATGTCATGCCTGTATTATGCTTCTTACCATTTCATATGTACACCGACTTTGGTGTCCTGCTCCTACACTTCATGTCTGTGCTGACTGGTGTACTGATCACCGTCTGGGTTATGTGCTGCAAATACTATGCTGCCCCCCATTTCAATTAGTACTAACTAGATTTTTCCACTCCCCATTTGATGTGTGCTGACTGTCGTTTGCTACTCACCATTGGAATTATCTACTGCCTATGGTGTACCCTTCACCTCTTGAATAATGTTATGCCTGAAATGTTCTACTTCCCATTTGATTTATGTACACCCTACATTTTGCTCCTCCCCATACAATATGGCCATGTACCATCACACCTACACTGACTACATTTTACTGCCCCCACTATGTAAATTATATAGTTCATGGAACTGCTCCACATTGAGTCCATGCTAACTACGGTAAACTATTGTTTACACTGTATTTTCCATGGTTTAATCTCCCCCCCCTTGCACTTATACTCTCCTTAGTCTTACTGCACCATTGTTGTAACTGCATGGTCTACAATACTACTACCTATTGAATCTATACAACCTGTCACATTGTCCATAGCACTACTCCCATCACATTGCAATACAACGCACCATGCCCGAGTCCCACTTAACATAACATAACTATACACTTTCTCTCTACTACTAGCAATCTATGGAAATTGTGTAAAAAACATATATGTTGTAAATGCATGAAAAGTATACCCTACTTGCACTCATCATATCATATGCAATTTAACAAACATAACTGCCAAAACTATTAACATTCCACCTCCATTAGTGTCAGCAATCCTACTTAATCCAAGCATTAATCACCCACCTCTCAACAGCTATCATGCACCTGACTATTACTTAACACCACATCTCCATCAAAATTACCCCTAGCACTTAGTAACTCAACAATATAATCACAAGATTTAGGAGAGCAAAATCATCACACACACCAGAAAACTACCAGACAACATCTAACATCAAAAAGCTCTCTCAACCTAGAAACAACAACCAAAACACCATTTATTACCTCAACAAATGAGAAGCCAATAGCGCTAATAAAATTCTACCAAAACACACATTTAGAGCTTACAGAAATATATTCTCACATAACCACACCACCCAATACATATACACTTGTAACTGCTCTCTAAACAAGTATTCACATATAACATTAAAACACACTTTTGAATGCCAGCTCTAGAGAAAATACCACAACCAATGAGCACCATGCACACATATAAATAAAAGAACATCATTAACTACAACTACTACTATTTGACCAAAACAACGATTATCACTCACCAGGGGCGTTTCCAGGTTTCCAAGAGACCTCGGGCTTCAGCCCAGGCTGCCAAGAATATATCAATGTTTAAAAGCGCTTTTCTCATTTCCAGTTGCCTGCCTTAAGATTACAGCAGTGCAAAATGAAATTTCCATTCTTTTGATCCCGGGCTATTGCCAGGACACCCTGGGCTTTAGCCCCCTTAGCCCCCCCCCCAGCGACGCCACTGTCACTCACCCTTCAAAAGTAGCACATAACCATAACATATATTCACACCGATTTAGCCATGTCTAAAGCCTATTCACTGTCAAATCACCCACTTCCAGTCACCAGTCTATACATAAAAGCCATGAAATAATGACCGGAACCTGTCAACTGCCCACTCATCACCCAATCCCACTGCCCAATCTAGCCATAAACATAATGAAGCCATATAATACCACTAGCTGAGACAAAGAGAGCATCATCTCACCTAAATCAAGCAAAGCCCCACCCCACCTCGGTTCATGGCACAACACTGCAGCAGCAGTAAGAACACTCACTACAAAAACACATTACCATACCACATACACTATTCATTCTCATCTATTCTACATAACAAAAACAAACATAACACCAGCAATTACTACCAAACCCATCAATACCAACAATAACTCATCATAACAACTGTTGCCAATCAACTAACTAAAGATTGCCATGACTAACATGCACACCATACAGTACCCATTACACAATAGCCATTGCCTCCATATATAACTTCCATAACAAGCACTCTATGTCATGTACAACACTTCATGTTTAACATATATTATATTCTCATTCATCTAAAAGTGCATTTAATCATTGCCTACTTCAAATACATGTTACTACCATTTACCACCACCAATTCCTGCCAACCTCGCAAAATATTGGTATTACCAATGCTTGTTTGAGTGTGCGGTCTATCTACGGACAGGGTATAGATGAGCAGTAGTTTTCCTCATGCTGCTCTTATTACTGTATATGTTTAATATACTGTTCTTTCCTCTAAGGGTGTGGCAGTGCACTATTAGAATTTGAAACATTAGGACACCCACTTCAAAATTATAAAGTTTTATGTGATGCACAGTGCTACCTTAGATCACAAAACATTAAAAAGGGCTTTTTCAAATCTTTGCTTTGCTTCGCACGTCCACAGCTAATGAGCAAATATACTTGCAAACAAATTGAAGCCAATCAATGAGTTTACTACTTATTTTATATATTTTACATTTAAAGCAGCACCCAGTGTTCATCCTGATGAACATTCCACTGAGAAGCAGATTTTGTGGTTTAATCATGTGCTTTCCAACCCCACAGCGAAAGACTATGGCCAAGGTTTGAGTCATGACACCCATCAATTCGACCATATGACACAAATATATGTGCTGGCTAGAGCAGGCTGGTCTTTTGAAGAAGCACATGTGATCCAATGTTCAGTTAAAGAATATGTTCCTTTTAATGTTTTCACCTCTGTCAGTACCACTTGCCATGACTGTTTGAGCAAGAATGATTGGAACTAGCTCCAGGCTGAATCTATTTCATGTAGCAGGTAAGGCTGGTTTGTGAAGCCTATCTAATAATGATGGCATAGGGTGTCATTGTGGCGTTGAAACTGAAGACTCACATCAATAGTAGAATTGATTGATAAAAAATGCTCTGAATATTTTTTTGAACAACGCTGGCACATGTCAAATTTGGGTATCGGATTGGAGTTGGAACACAGACCAGTGGACAAAACTAGATATCATAACGAGCTCGTATCTATGTTCTCCTCTAACAGAAACATTACTAAATCATGTATACCAATGGAACCTAATTTTTTACCTCAACAAAGTCATCAGAATGTGGAGTATGAATATCAAAAGCAAAGTCCATCTTATCCCCCTGATATGGGCTATCCTTATATGACCAATTACGAGGATAACAATGAATGGTTTTATTCGTCTGAATAGGATATGATAATTTCTTTTGCATCCTGGAACTGTGCTGGATTATTAAAAAAAGGAGGTACACAACATTTACCTACATGGCTTAAACACTTTCAGATAATTCTGATACAAGAAACATGGTCATTAACTGATATTACAGTCCCGGGATATTGTACTTATACACTACCAGCTAGAAAGGCACCTTCTGGTCATAATTCTGGAGGGTTGGCCGTATTAATTGCTACTATATTAAACTTCACGGTGAGTGAAGTCAAGATCACGGGACAAGAGTTAATGCAGATTAATTGCTACAGTAACAATATAAGCTTGGAAACTAATAGAAATTTTATATTAGTAAATATATATGTTAACCCCATGTTACCTAGTAGGGAAAGGCTGGATTTGCTGATAATTTTGCAAGAGTTAATGTTGGAAGAGAACACTCAGAATTGTATCACTTTGTTTGGTGGCGATTTCAACACTAATTTATTAAACAATCAGAAGGCAAGAAATTTAGCTGAATATTCTTGGTTAGAGTGGCAGTCAATACCAGCTATAAGATCCACCACCTTTGCCAGTAATTTGTTTTCTATTATTGAGGATAATGACTATTGCATACTTGCTGATAAAACAAAAAAATTACTGGAACACACTTTCGAGAGATCTGCAGTTAAGACTCTGATTGATTTTATTATAGTGCCAAATTGGATTGTACCATATATTATCATTAGTGGCACAATTGATTTACTGTTTGGTGATCATAGATTGATATACACCAAAATAAGGGTTTCCTCATATAAGCATGAAAAACTTGGCTATGCTCCCATATCGAGAAAAAAATCGACAATTGATTGGAGAAGCTGTACGGAAGACATGCTTCTTGTTAAATGTGATAAGGCTTATGAAAACCATAATTTTAATATCGATTTCTTTTCTGCCTGTAACAATTTTGAATCTTTTTGTACAAATCTCAGAAAATTAATCTGGTACGACATAACCATAGCTAATGATAATCATAATAGAGGTTGGTTTGATCGCTCGTGTCGTGACTTTAGGAAGCAAAATAATTTTGAAATAAAACAATGTGCTAAGATAACGGACATACAGAACAGAACTGATAAGAAAAAAGCTCTTCTAAAATCAAGAAGAATTTTTTATTGGCAAAAGAAGAAAGCTTTCCTTAATAGGAAATGGTCAGAATTAGAATCTGCTTTTAAATTGCAAAACTCAAGTAAATTTTGGGGTTTAATAAGGTCCATTACAAGTGACCAAAATAGTGAGGTAACAGGTAACTACATTAGTGGGACTGAATGGTCTGAATTTGTGTATAAACTTTTTTGGAAAAGAGATGTACCCATAAACCGGATTCTTCAATATAAGTTTGATATCAGTGTAACCCCATTAATAACGGAGTCTGGCTTAAATAAATTATTGTCTACATGTAAAACATCTCGTGCTCCCGGCCCAGATGGAATTCCCATCAAAATAATTAAGGACAGTGCTTCGTGGTGGTTACCACGACTGACTGTTTTATTTAATATAATATTGCAGAGTGGTATTATTCCAGAATCATGGAAAGGCTCCATTGGCATCCCAATATTTAAACAGGGGTTAAAAACTATATGTACCAATTATCGCATCTTAGCAATGACCGATGCAACTGGTAAATTATTTGCTAAATACATTTTGAGCTTTTTAAACTCATGGGTTTCTACGAATAACATACTTCCGAAATCCCAAGGTGGTTTTCGGGCGGATTGTGGTACAATTAACCAGTGTTTTACACTCAATGCAATCGTAGAAAAATATCTCGCACGTAAGACCCCGGTCTATGCAATATTTGTAGATTTTTCATCTGCATTCGATTTGGTTTCGCGACCTTTATTATGGGAGAAACTCTCAACACTTGGCTGTCCTAATCAGTTGTTATATTTGATCCAATGTTACTATTCTGATACATGGATAAGATTGCGGTATGGTCAGAGTGGTGAGTTGACCAATAAGATAAAAACTAATAGAGGTGTAAAGCAGGGGTGCGTATTAGCGCCTCTGCTTTACAACCTCTATGTATCTGATATGCCATCTGTGTTTCTGAAGGCAGCAAATTCAATTATGCCTAGGATGGGTGGGTTGCCAGTTAATGAAATATCGTACGCAGATGATACGGTAATCCTGGACCTTAGCCCTGTCGGACTGCAAAATAAACTGAATAATTTAGTTCAATATTGCATTGACAACGATTTAGTAATCAATGTAAAAAAGACGAAAGCAATGGTTTTTACTAGGTATAGAAATAAAAAAGTAGTTTTTAAGTTATTTGATTCAGTTATTGATGAAGTAAATGAGTATACCTATCTTGGGTTAAAATTTACTGCTAAACTAGATTGGTCTTCTCATTTTGAACACCTAACAGTAAAATTAAAAAATAAATGTTTAGCACTCAGGAAAGCCATAAATGCTTATGGAATGGCTAATTGGTTACCTATCAGGCAATTATATGTAATGACAATACAACCAAGTATTTTGTATGGTTGCGAGGTATGGGGTACCTTTACCTCATCTAGACTTAATCAACTCGAATCTTATTTAATTAAAATATTGTTTAATTGTCCAAGCAGTACACCGGGTGTGGCGCTGTGTACTGAGCTTAATATAATATCTTGGAGATTTAAAGCAGATATAAGGATCCTAAAATTTTACTCAAAAATAAGTAAAGGAGATAAAAATCTGATCAGTAATATCTGCCTCACTGAAATTTGTGATCCGACTTGGCAAAGCACATTCAGATTATCATCTTCATTATCTAAAATAGCCACAGCATGGGATATGTCGTTGGAAATGTTATCCAAATTTAAATTTCCAGTATCTGTTTGGAGATCGCTCCTAGATGATAAATGGAAAATATATGTTATGAATGTAATTATTTCTATGAGTTCTCTGGCTAGTTTTGCACAAATTTGTACTCCTGGTTTTATTCCACAGTATATTATGGATTCTTCCAACCTGTTTTTATGTAAATTTTATTTATTGTTTCGATTAAGAGTATATGGGAATATGATGGTTGCTATGTGTGTATACTCCTATTGTGATTGTTATAATAGTACTATCCTAAATCAATTTTCACTAGATAAATGGATACATCTGGTATGTGAGTGTCCTAAATATAGAAACTCCAGAACGAAATGGTTAACACCAATCCTTCCTGATGTTGACAATATAAAGGATATGATTATTGCACTAATGAGTTTGACCAAGATTCATGAAATTGCCAGATTGTTTAATTTTTTTAAAGAATGTAATTTTTTAACCAATAATGCTGTTTTAAATTTCGTATAGATTTTATATTGTTGTTAAACTTTATCTATGGATCAATGTGATAAACATGCTTTTAACTTTATGTATTTATTTATAAATAAAGTTTACTTCTTACCTACCTGTCACTATTGCCAAAAAATATATATATATATATTTTTTTTTTTTTGTGTGTAATTTGCAGGATTCAAACCCACAGCTTTTTGGTCCCCAGTCCCAGTTGCTAACCACTCAGCCACAGGTACATTCACAATAATAAATTCTCTGACTTCCTCGAGACATTGGTGAAGAGGATACACAAATAATTATAATTGGTTCAGGAGATGCCCACTTAGAGGAGGAAAAATTGACGATGGTGATAAAATTAAGGCCTCAAAAAATAAAAAGAGAAAAGCTGGTAGTCCGGTTTTACCAGTAAATCATGAAATAATAAAACACCCAAAAAAAGCAAGGAGATCCCTCTTGAATTTGTATAAACTCAAGCCGAAAGATCCCAGAACAAAAATATCTAAGGTAAAAATAGACAAACCGCCAAAAACTTCTTTGGATCCAGTACTTAGTGAGATGTTGGATTCTATTAAAACTGGACGCTCTCTTTGATTATACAAAGAACTCTCATGACATTAGCATCCCAAAAATAGACATGGTTTTGGATCAGGTTCTCACAGTGGGGAAAGTTCTTGCTACCCTAGTAAATACAGTAACGTCCTATATAGAACTTCAGATGAAGTCTCATAAGTCAATTTTGTTGCATTTAACAATGGCCAGTCAACAACAAGTACGCCCTACACAGTTAATAAGGTAAAATCTCCATCTAGCTCAAGAGAGGATGATATTCCAGATGTAGATACTAGTAGTAATACGCACTTACTTTCCAACATCGTGGCAGTGCCTGGTCCTAGTAGCAATGTTTTAGCTCCCGAGAGACCTAACCCCTTACTACTTTCAGTTCCTGTAATGCCTTTAGGCACCCCCCTGCCAATGGAGGTTCAATCAATACAAAACCCACAGAACCCAGATGAGCAATCAGGTACTCCCCCACAGAGAGTTAAGGTAAAACATATTCAAAAAACACGTGAAAGAATAGATATCCTTCCACAAGCTGCGGGTAGAGTTTTAATAATAGGTGGGATGGCTCCCAAAGTGGCTAGTTCACTTGAAACCAGGAACCATATCACGCTTAAAATGTACAGTCTTTTGAGGAACAACTTGGGGCTGACCTTTATGGTTCCAGATAATATTGTTGACGTAGTCTGTTCTAAAACTGTTGGGGATAACCCAGGGTATTTGAAGGGTGATTTTTTCACTATATTTTTTAATGACGAACAGACCTGTAAAAGGGTTTGGGAACATATTTACGCAAATAGATTCCGTAACCCATTTTCGGTTCTTGGATATAAGGACATGTATTACACTCAAGTTCCACATTCTTATTCGGGTTCTCCCTCTTATAGACCTTCCCACCAATTGAATTTCAATGAAATGATTCATCCACGACAAAGGGGGTATTTTTTGAACCCTTTAACCCCAAATGAGTCCCAGTTTAATCACCCACAGGGCGGATTTATGTTCCCAAGTTCCTTAAATGCTCATGCGCCAATGTTATCTTATAATGAACCAGGGAGAAATAATAACAACAACGGCCAGTACACCCTCAACAGTTACTTAGTGCGTAATGATTGACTATTAGAAAAAGACTTTGATCAAAGGAGGGAGCAAGTTGGCCCATTGTACGAGGGTACTTCAATTTTTAAATATTCTAAGATACAACTAGAAAAATTGAAGTGTGTAGAAGACAGTCTAAATACTAGCTTGGTAAAACTAGTAAGTTTTAGGAAATTGTCTAGAAGGTTGCTTGAGGGAGATAAAAACAATCAGAAATTATTGATGGGTACAAGCGGATGGGTTGGGAAAAAAGGAATAGTAAAACTCAAAGTTACACAGAGGATACAAAGGTAGTTACAGTAATGTCCTGGAATATGGCCGGCTGGTGGGAGGAAAGAGGGGTAGCAAAGATATCTGAAATTTTGAAGGGGGAATTTATGCCCGATATTATTATGCTCCAAGAGACGTGGATGATTAATAGTCCTGATATTGAAGGTTACAGATCCTTCTCTCTACCAGCTAAAAGATCCAAAAAGGGCCACCATTAACCGTCCTCAGTGGAAAACATATTAGTAGTTCTGATTCATGGCCTTTTGGAGATTCCAGTGCTTCTTTTTAATGTGTATATTAGACCATGGGCTGAGGGGAGTAAAAGTCAATTAGATGATCTAAATTTCTGGGTTCAGCAAAGGGAATGGGATGATATAGTTATGCTGACACAGAATCCAATGCTTTTACTTATGGGTGATTTTAATTGCCACGTATCCAATAACAATCTAAATAATCAGGATACACTTCTTAATGAAATATATCATATTCCTGATGTGAAAGGATTCCCAAAAAGGACGGATGGGGCAGGGAAGAAATTGTTGGATATATTAGAGCTAAATAATCTACGCACTGTGAATGGGAGGACTCGGAGTGACTGCCCTGCATTCCCCACTTATCGAGGTCACCTGCACAAAAGTAAATCTATTATAGATCTATGTTTGATTGAGGGGATTAATTGGGAAAAAGTGGCAGATTTAAAGATAACAGATACTCACCTTAGTGACCATAACTATTTGGTGTTGGACCTAGTACAGGATAAGACTGAAATCCAGAAATGTGATAGAACGATGAGTCTAGCCCCCCTGCAATTGTGTCTAAACAGACGGAAAATAAGATGGAACGAGCGGAGTCGTAACATAACGAGATCTGTTATAGGCTCAATAACGAATGTAAATGGGCCTGATCCAACAAATGATTTACATGATATATTCTCCACTCTTCAAAACTGTGAGAACTTTTTGAAATCTTTGCAGGACAGTTTAGCCACAAAAATTAAAATCCAGAATAAGATAACATCTACTTCAAAGCCCTGGTTTAATAATTCATGTTGGGAATCTCTGGAGGACTTAAAAAGGGCGGTAAGCTACAGAAGATTTTTAGAAATTAGGGAAAAACGTAGTCTTTATAAGCAGTGTATTAAGAAGGCCCGATATAGATGGGAATGCGAACTTTGGGATGACTTGGCCCAGGCAGCGCAATTTCATGATGCAAGACAATTTTGGACATTAATAAATAGTAGATTAAGAACTAAATCTATGGCTATGATAGAGGCCCCGAGTGTCTTGCCAAAAGAATGGATAGTACACTTTGAGAAATTATATTCAACCTTATCAGTGGACATTCATATTGATCCATTACAAGCTCAACAAATAGATTTAACTATATACCCCGCGCAAATAGAAAAAGCCATCCAAAATCTTTCAAGGGGTAAGGCTTCAGGGTTGGACTTATTTCCACCGGACCTCTTCTTGGAGAAATTAGATTTATGGGTCACATTCCTGAATCTCTATTTCAACTATCTGTTACAGGGAGGAATCTTCCCAGACAGTTGGCGTACTTCATGTATTATAACCACATATAAGAAGGGTGACAGAAATAACCCAGGCAATTATCGACCGATCTCCCTCATAAGTATTTTTTGTAAGGTTTTTGCAACCATATTAGCTGACATATTCATTGAATGGATGGCCAGTATCAATTGTCCATCACAGCTTCAATTCGGCTTCCGTCGTGGAAGCGGTACAGCTGATGCAGTGTTTCCGTTGAATCTGGTTGTGACCAAGTATTTGTCCAGGGGGGAGAGGGTCTTCTCTGCCTTCATGGACCTCAGGGCGGCCTTCAACACTGTTGATCGGGCCGCCTTGTGGTCCATGATGGAAAAGAGAGATATCCCGAGTGGTCTGCTTGGGGCAATTAGGGAGATCCACAGGGACACGAAAGCTGTGGTGGCGTTAGGGGGAAATAAAGATACAACGGATAGTTTTCCGATTAGGCGTGGCGTGAAACAGGGTTGCCCTCTCGCCCCCCACCTTTTCGGTTTCTACACTGATGGTATAGTGGCTGATTTGACTAATTTAGGAGTGGATGTACCTAGGATGGCGGGTATGGAAATACCCGCCCTCCTCTATGCAGATGACATTGTCCTTCTTGCCCGCACCCCATTTGCCTTTCGTAGACTTTTGGAAAAGTATGAGAGTGTGGTGACGGAGTTAAAAATGGAAATTAACTGCCAGAAATCAAAAATGTTGATATTTGACAAAAAACGGAAAAAACTGTCAATTGCTTTTAAAATAAAAGGAGAAGTGTTAGAGGAAGTGGTAGAATTTAATTATTTGGGATGTAGATTAAACCAAGCTGGTAGCTGGGGGAGCCAGGTGGACATGACGGCCATTAAGTATTTACAATCCACAAATGCGCTGATAAAAACTTTAAGAACTCACGGCAAATGTAATTTGAGTCTTTTTCTTACAGCCTATAGAGCCAAATGTCTAGGCCTTACGCTATATGCTGGGGGTTATCAGATTTGGAGGCAGTGGTGGCTGTAGAGAGACGGTGTCTGAAGAACCTGCTTGGGTTGCCAGTGTGCACGACAAATGAGATTCCATACATGGAACTGCAATTGACCCCTATCTTTTGGCTGGCAAGAACAAAAGCCATAGTGTATCTTTTTAAAATGATTAGGCTAAATAGAATCCCTTTTATAGTCAAGATAATTAAAGAAATTTTACAGTCCGATTACCGCGGCCTTTTTTCTTATTTCAGTTCTGCTGAAAAATTATTTAGGGCCATTGGGATTGATAAAATGGAAGATTTGTTTGAGACCAGGGAGGGTCTTTCAATTAGGGAAGTAAAGGAGTTGTTGAAAGATGTTTCGCTGGACGATTTGTTTCATTCAGGACAGAAAAAATCTTCAATGGCAAAATACTTGCCGGTGTGTTCAATGACATTGCCAATGGTTCATTGCCTTACCCTGACCCACCATGAAAGATTTCTTTTGATGCGGTTTAAACTGGACATTCTGTTTAAGGACTATAAATTACCCTCTCCGCATCTTGCGGTTTGTCCCTGTGGTTTAGATAGTGAAACATTAGATCATTTACTTTTACAATGTTGGTATTATTCTGATTTAAGGAGAAAGTGGTTGCTCCCATTGTTTAGAATTTTAAAATATAAGCAGCGAGCCCCTTTGATCTTCTTTTTAAGGCTTTTAAATTCACCTCTTGTTATTTTCGGAGTGTGTAATTTTCTTAAAGGTATGTTTAGAACAAAAGAGGCACTTCGGCCTAAACCTAACAGAAAAAATATGCCGGTTTGTAAATTATAGGTAATATCTGGATTGTGATGGTGAGATAATTGGGCTAAAATTTAGAAACATTTTAAGAATAGATGAAATTTTAATTTACTAATCTTTACCATTGTTTTTATTTTTTATTTTTATTGTATTTATATATCAATGGTCATTGTTGAATATTGTGAAAATGATACATTGGGGATGGCTGCTACCATCTAGCTGTGGAACTGACTTGATGTTGATGGATTTTTGCACCTTGCACTTTGCGAAATTGCACTATGCGAAAGTTTGCACAGATTAATGGCCGCTATTACACTGTTTTACCATTTTAGGGAATAGGGAATTTTAATTTTGAATTTTTAGATTTTTAGATTCTGAAATGTATTATTAATTCCTATTATTCTGATTCTACTTTGTTGGTACACATGATGTTTTTTAAGTATACTCAAATTGTTAAAATCGTGATTATAACGGATTGTCCAAGGTTTTAATTTACAATTGCGTATTTTTCTATAGTGATTGTTTTGCACGTGCCAAAGACGCTGTTTGTGGTACTAAAATGTAAAGACTGTAACAACTGAGTGTTTTTTGGTACTGTGTAATGTTTGATGTACTCAATATTGTGTACGAATAAACGGGTTTTTGAATTGAATTGAATTTTGAATTGAGAAAGAAATCAGTAATAACACAATACCCGAACTAGAACTAAAGAGAGTGCTGGGTGACTGGAGGCAGCTGCCAGGCTGTAAAAACACCCCTAGCTTCTGTGACTGCTTAAAACACGTTGATAAGTGCAATATTTTAATGGCATATGTGTGTTAAGCAATCATGGCAGCATGTTTATAGTGTTTGGCATTTTGATAGTTTTGTAAAATAAGATAAGCCAGGCAACCTTTACCTTCAAAGGAAGCTGGGCTGCACTCACGGAAGGCTTCTCGCATCAAATTCTTCACAGGGAATACTTAAAGCATAAGGCAATAAACTAAAGGCATGATTTGGTCAGATAAAGGGAATTGCAGTGCGTTAACTGGAAAT
>JAXIUS010000043.1:0-13403 GCA_035593325.1 Pseudotriton montanus
CAGGCCTCTCCATCGAGTCCGGAGGCGTCGGAGGAGAATTTCATTGAAGGGCGGCTAACAGAGGAAGTGGAGGAGCAGTCCACGACGTGGTGTGGTGTAGCACAGGTGATCGGCTGAAGCGATGGCGGCGGGTCGGGCCTCTAGGCCTCTCCCTCGAGTCAGGAGGCGCTGGAGAAGAATTTTACCGAAGGGCGGCGAACAGGTGCCCATCCCCCCACGCCTGTTCCGGCTGTTGGCAGAGAAGAGGACGGCGGGCTGGTGCACTTCTGTGCTCAGCCAATTCCTGGAGGCTGGTTGAGCTAAGTTTGCTGCTGTTGCTGAGCAGTTTGTGTTGATTATTGGGTCCTTGATTGGGCATCGGGGGAATTTGTGTTGGTGAATTCGGCAGTGGGCTGTAGTGGGCGGCCATTTTGTGAGGCTGCAGTGGAGTGGCAAGGGAGTAGAGGAGAGCAGACAACGGTGGCTGCTTAGTGCTTTGGGGCAAGAGGTAAAGTGTTGTGGGGGTGGTAATTGATGTGGTGTTGGGACTGTGGTGCGTGGGCAGCGCCAGGGAAAGAGTGTGGTGTTTGTGCAATGACTCCTTCAGATGACCAAGTGGCACAGGCCATTGCCATGATCAGGGCTGCGGGGAGAGGTGACCTGCTGGGGGCAGTGGCATTGCCAGCAGGGGGCGGCCACAGAGGCGTTCAGCAGCCGAAGGGGTCAGAAGAGCAGTAGCGGCGTGCTTGTCCCCAGGCAAGAGTGTGAGGCGCAAGGCTGCCGATGTGGAAAAGAAAAGTGACAGGGGCAAAACAATGGCATATGTTGGCAAAGGAAAAGGGGTGGGTAAAGGAAGAAGGTCCGAAAAAGGTGGTGGGCAGCTAGACAAAAGAGACAGTGGTTTGGAGAAAGGTCATCAGAGTAACAAGAGCATTTTGGAAAGAGAAGAAGGCGAAATTATTTCCTCTGGGGAGGATGGGGGTGTTGAGAAGGTTAAAATTGTGGAACAAGAGATAAGTAGTGGGTCAGATGATGATGGGGACAGGAGTTTTGGTTTGGGAAGCGAAGAGTTAAGGGAAGTTCCTAGGAGTAAACTGGCGAGGCAAACTGGCTGGCACACAAATGACAAGGATGTGAGTTTAAGTGCCAAAGGTGATGCAGTTCATTTTCTTTCAGAGCCTGCCAAAGACTTGTCTGGAAAGAGAAAAATACACGGTATGAGGCTGACCGAGGTGGTGCCAAGGACTGAAGAGAGTCACAGCGGGCATCAGGTCACAGGAATGGTGCCAAATAGCGACAAGAAGAGAAGCGGGCACCAAGTCACTATAGAATCTTACGTGCCGGGTGAGTTGTTGGTGGATGTGTCGAAAGTGTGGGGCTTATTATTGGAAAAGAAAGAAAAAGAATGGGATGATAGGTTTGAAGTACAATGGAGGGAGCATGAGAAGGAGTGGGCAGATATGAAAAAGGCCAGAGTAAAGGAGTCACAAGCGGTGGACCTGACGGTTGGGGCGATGGGATACACAGAAGGGGCAGCTTTGACTGTAAAAAGGAAGAGGAGAGATGCGGAGAGTGTGAATAGCAAGACTGTGGTGGTGCTGCCTGTCAGTGATGATTCGGATGTGGCGGAGGTTGCGGTATCGGACAAAGGAAAAGGGGACAGGAGAAAGAAAAGGGACAAGAAAGGACATAGAAGGAAGGGGTCGGACTCCTCTGGATCCAGTGTGTATAGCAGTGGGGAGGAAGGTAAGGAGGATAAGAAAAGATTGGAAAAGATGCCATATATGGGGTTTAGAACCCCTTTGGGGGCGCACCTGGCTAAGAAAACGAAGAGAAAAATTTGGAGGGGAAAGTATATTGACTTGTTTAAACTGCTGCACAGGGAGATCCAAGCTAAGGAAGGCTCAAAGGAGGAGGAAAGGGAGCTTGCAAGGAGGCCTCAGGTACCGGAAAATATTGAAAATTGGGTGTCTGCTTTTAGTGTTTTTGCTGCTGTGTATGTGGAGAGACATCCTGAGGAGGCCCCGGAGTTGTTCAAATACCTGGACCTTATTAGGAGTGCACAGGCAAATTTTGGGGGCTCCGCCTGGTTGCGTTATGACACTGAGTTTAGGGCAAGGAAGGCGGTGCATCCTGGTCTCTTTTGGGGCAGCTTAGATCAGGATCTGTGGCTCACGGTAATGACTCCGGCTAGGCCCATGATTTCGGCCCATACGGCCAGTGGTCACAGCATACCGTATCAGCCGTTTCGTGGCCGCCCCACTCCAGGTGGAGTGGGTGGCAGGTTCGGAAGGTCAGGCCTGCATTTGGGAGGAGGCAGGGGTGTTGGAGCCAGCAGTGGCCCCTGTTGGAATTTTAACAGGGGGGCGTGTACCAGACCGAACTGTTGGTTCGAACACCGCTGCAAACATTGCGGTGGGGGGCACCCACTTATTAGCTGCTATGGAGGAGGCAGGGGGGCGAGTGGCGACGCACGTCGCGGTGCCAGACAAATGGCAGCAAAAGGCGGTTACACCAATTAAGGTTGGGGCACTTCAACAGATGCTGCAGGATTATCCTTTGAGGCAGGAGGCTCGGGAATTGTGGGAAGGTTTTCTTTGGGGTTTCAGGATCGCATACGCAGGACCTAGGGTGGGAAGATGGGCAGAGAATTTGAAATCGGTTCAAGGGAAGGAGGATTTGGTTTGGAAGAAATTGATGAAAGAAGTGAGTGAAGGGCGAATGGCGGGACCTTTTGACGCCCCTCCCATGACTAATTTGATCGTTTCTCCATTGGGGATTGTTCCCAAAAAGGCTGCTGGAGAATTCAGATTGATACATCATTTGTCATGGCCAGAGGGCAACTCAGTGAATGATTTCATTCCAGAGACGTGCAGCAGTGTCCAGTATGCGTCACTGGATGATGCGGTGGCACTCTTGAGGGCTAAAGGACAGGGAGCACTTATGGGCAAATGTGATATAAAGTCTGCGTTCCGGTTGTTGCCGGTTCACAGAGATGACTTTCAGCTGCTTGGGATATGTTTCCGGGGCAGTTATTTTGTGGACAAAGCTATGCCCATGGGGTGCTCCGTCTCCTGCGCTTTGTTTGAGAAATTTAGCTGTTTTCTGGAGTGGGCGTTTGCCAGAGGAAAGGGTGATGTGGGTGTGGTGCACTATTTGGATGATTTTTTGATGGTGGCGGGGAGTGAAGATGAGTGGCCTTGCAGTGAGATGATGGGGCATTTCAAGGATTTGTGTGATTGTCTGGGAGTGCCGTTGGCAGTTGAGAAGACTGAGGGCCCTTCCACTTTACTCACTTTCCTCGGTATTGAGTTGGACTCGGTCAGAATGGAGTCCAGGTTGCCGGAAGAAAAACTTCATGTGTTGAGGGTGCTGGTGGAGGAGGCTCTGAGCAAGAAAAAATTGACAATGAGGGACACGCAAAAGTTGCTTGGACATTTGAATTTCGCCTGTAAGGTCGTTGTACCGGGCAGGGTGTTTGCGCGGAATTTAGCTTTTGCATTGAAAGGTGTTTCATGCCCTCATCATAGGGTGCGGCTGAATGGTAGGGTGCGGGAGGACTTGAGAATGTGGAGTAAATTTTTGGTGTCTTTTAATGGCAGGTCTGTTTGGATGTCTGAGGAGACTTTTGATTGGGACATCCAGATGTATTCTGATGCAGCTGGAGGGTCAGGAATGGGGCTGTTTTGGGAGAATCGTTGGTGTGCAGCATCGTGGCCTGGGGTTTGGTTGGAAATGGCACATTCAGTCGCATTTCTGGAATTTTTTCCAGTTCTGGTGGCGGTTACAGTGTGGGGTCACCTTTGGCAAAACAAGAAAGTGCTTTTCAGGACAGACAACATGGCTGTGGTTGAGATACTGAATAAACAAACTACCAGAGATGGGTGGATCTTGAGATTATTGAGGGAGTTTGTGTTGCGTTGCCTGTCACTGAATATTTTGTTCAAAGCAAAACATGTGCCCGGCCTGTTCAATGGGATCGCTGATGCGCTGTCTCGTTCACAGTGGCAGAGATTCCGTGGATTGGCCCCCTTGGCGGAGAGGACCCCGGACAAAGTTCCAGAGCGTTTGTGGACCCTGGGTGTGGGTCGCCTATGAGCTTGGTGGAAGGCTCCATAGCTGATGGGACTCGGAGATCATACCGGCTGGCTTGGTCTGAGTTTTTGTCTTTCGGGGTCGGTAAGAGGGATGGTTCTGTTGAGGGTTGTGTGGCTCGGCAAAATGACGCGGTGAGTTTTTGCATGTGGTTAGTGAAAAAGAGATTGTCCCCGGCCACTATTTCCGGCAAGTTTGCTGGAATTTCTTTCTACGGAAAAATGTTCTGGGGGTACAGCCCGATGGATTTTGAGGTTGTGAGGAGGATGACTGAGGGTTGGGCCAGGAGGTATGTGAACTGTTGCAAGAAAAGAGAGGGTATCTCGGTACATTTGTTGAACCGTTTATTGGGGTGTTTGGACTCCATTTGTTTTAGTAAGTTAGAAAGCGACCTGTTTGGGTCTTTATTCTCGTTGATGTTTTTTGGGGCATTCAGGGTATCGGAGTTGGTGGGGGGGAGGGATTGCATAGGTATGTTGATGAGGGATGTGTGGATTACTGAGTCTGCAGTCCGCTTGCGTTTGGTCAAGAGTAAAACAGATCAACGGGGCAGGGGCAGGATGGTGTGTTTGAACAGGTGTGGGGATAGGAGTTTGTGTCCGGTGGGTCTTTTGGAGGTTTTCTTGGAAGGTAGGGGATTGGGGGGGGGGGTGTTGTTTCAACATCAGGACAGGAGTGTGGTAACGGCGAGTCAAGTTTTAGGAGTGATGCGCAAAGGTTTGAGAGTGCTGGGTGAGGATCCCGGTAATTATGGGACACACTCTTTTCGCATAGGGGCTGCTAGCACGGCGAGCGCCATGGAACTGAATGAGGAGGTGGTTAAAGGACTGGGAAGATTGCGCTCCGACAAATTTAAAGTGTATTTGAGAAAATGATGACAATATGGCTGCATTAACTATGTTTTTCCTCCGCAGGCCACGGGGTGTCGAGGCGATACAGGATCTGGATTGTGGGCCATTCAATGGTTAAGTGGGCGGGCAAACAAGCTGAGGAACGCCCCATTGGTAAACAGCTGGGATACAGCTCGTCAGTGTTGGAGGTTTCCTGGATAGGGACCGGGGGTATGCTGTGGGGCCAGTTGTTGCCTGCATTACATGGACGCTTAAAATCGGAATTGGCCCCGGACGTTTTGGTGATACATTTGGGGGAAAACGACCTGGGAAAAATGACAGGCTTGGAATTGTTCAGGGCGGTGAAGAAGGATCTGTTGGTTTTACTGGGGTGGTTGCCTAGTTGTAAGATTTGGTGGACACGGCTCCTCCCTAGGAGGATTTGGAGAGGAGTGCATAGTTATTCAGGTGTTAATAAGACAAGGCGAGAGGTGAATAGGGAAGTTAACAAGTTTTGTATCAGAAGGTCGGTGGGCGTCTTGTCCCATCCTGATATCAGGGCAGACTCCCCCCAGTTGTTCCGCAGAGATGGTGTGCACTTGTCCTTTTTGGGCAATGAGCTGTATTTGCTGGTGTTGGCGGAAGTGGTGGACGACTTTATGCGGATCAAGGGTGTAGGGGGTTGGTTGTGGGCACGACGCCCAGCAGATTAATATGATGGAGCGGAAATGACGCCACGGGGGTGGGTCTTTTCGGTTGGAGGAAGTTCTGTCATGGTTTGGGGATTGTTGGTTAGGAAAGGTTGGTTATTGGGGAGGGATTGGTTATCCTGCACAGTTGGGGGTTTGCAGGCAGAAAACACAGTTTAAAAATAAAGAATTATTTCAAGTTGATACAGTTACAAGTTGAGGAAACAGAACCGGAGAAAAGATGAAACTGGGGCAAAGAAGTTTTATTTGAATATTATTTATTATGAGTTTATAATAAAGTGTATAATTTATTTAAAGATATATTATTTTATGTATGTATAATTTTATATGTTATTAAAGCGAGACCTTTTTGGTATAATTTGACACCTGTCTCGCCTGGTTATTTGGGGACAAGGGGGCCCCGGGAGCGGCCGAAGACCAGGGCGCAGTGCAGGGCCCGGGGAGTTTGTCCCCCTAGGCAAGGCGGGACGGTGTCCCGCCCCCAGAGCGGGGCGTGGCCATGCGTGGCCGCGCCCCGCTCTGGGTTTTTTTTAGTTCATTCGCCATTTTGGGTCCGTCCGGTGTGGAGGTGGATTCACCAGGGCTCCGCGACTTTTTCGTAGGAGTGCCGGGTGAGAAGAGCGGGCAAGGGCCGCGGCTTGCCCCCATTCACAGGAGTGATCGAGGGAGCGGAGTGCGGAAGGCGGAGCGGATCGGCGCTTTGGGTCGATCGTGTGAGCGGAGGCGTTTGTGTCGATCGTGTGAGCGGAGGCGTCTGGATCGATCGTGTGAGCGGCTGACGGGGCGGCGGCGGGTCGGGCCTCCAGGCCTCTCCCTCGAGTCCGGAGGCATCGAAGAGGATTCCCATTGAAGGGCGGCGAACAGGTGCCCATCCCCCCCACGCCTGTTCTGGCTGTGGACAGAGAAGAGGACGGCGGGCTGGTGCACTCACGTGCTCAGCCAAATCCTGGAAGCTGTTTTGAGCTAAGTTTTACGACTTTCTGGGCAGTTTGATGAATATAGGGGCCTCTATGGGTCTTTGGTGGAATTTGTGTTGGTGAACTCGGCAGTGGGGCTGTAGTGGGCGGCCATTTTGGAGGCTGCAGTGGAGTGGGAAAGAAGTAGAGGAGAGCAGACAAAGTTGGCTGCATAGTGATTTGGGCAAGAGGAAAAGTGCTGTGGGGGTGGTGATTGATGTGGTGTTGGGATTGTGGTGCGTGGGCAGCGCCAGGGAAGGAGTGTGGGGTGTGTGCAATGAATCCTTCGGATGACCAGGTGGCACAGGCCATTGCTATGATCAGGGCTGCGGGGAGAGGTGACCTGCTGGCCTCAGAACCGGCTGGGGGCAGTGGCATTGCCAGCAGGGGGCGGCCGCAGAGGCGTTCAGCAGCCGAAGGGGTCAGAAGAGCGGTAGCGGCGTGCTTGTCCGCAGGCAAGAGTGTGAGGCGCAAGGCGGCCGATGTGGAAAAGAAAAGTGACAGGGGCAAGACAATGGCATATGTTGGCAAAGGAAAAGGGGTGGGTAAAGGAAGAAGGTCCGAAAAAGGTGGTGGGCAGCTAGACAAAAGAGACAGTGGTTTGGAGAAAGGTCATCAGAGTAACAAGAGCATTTTGGAAAGAGAAGAAGGCGAAATTATTTCCTCTGGGGAGGATGGGGGTGTTGAGAAGGTTAAAATTGTGGAACAAGAGATAAGTAGTGGGTCAGATGATGATGGGGACAGGAGTTTTGGTTTGGGAAGCGAAGAGTTAAGGGAAGTTCCTAGGAGTAAACTGGCGAGGCAAACTGGCTGGCACACAAATGACAAGGATGTGAGTTTAAGTGCCAAAGGTGATGCAGTTCATTTTCTTTCAGAGCCTGCCAAAGACTTGTCTGGAAAGAGAAAAATACACGGTATGAGGCTGACCGAGGTGGTGCCAAGGACTGAAGAGAGTCACAGCGGGCATCAGGTCACAGGAATGGTGCCAAATAGCGACAAGAAGAGAAGCGGGCACCAAGTCACTATAGAATCTTACGTGCCGGGTGAGTTGTTGGTGGATGTGTCGAAAGTGTGGGGCTTATTATTGGAAAAGAAAGAAAAAGAATGGGATGATAGGTTTGAAGTACAATGGAGGGAGCATGAGAAGGAGTGGGCAGATATGAAAAAGGCCAGAGTAAAGGAGTCACAAGCGGTGGACCTGACGGTTGGGGCGATGGGATACACAGAAGGGGCAGCTTTGACTGTAAAAAGGAAGAGGAGAGATGCGGAGAGTGTGAATAGCAAGACTGTGGTGGTGCTGCCTGTCAGTGATGATTCGGATGTGGCGGAGGTTGCGGTATCGGACAAAGGAAAAGGGGACAGGAGAAAGAAAAGGGACAAGAAAGGACATAGAAGGAAGGGGTCGGACTCCTCTGGATCCAGTGTGTATAGCAGTGGGGAGGAAGGTAAGGAGGATAAGAAAAGATTGGAAAAGATGCCATATATGGGGTTTAGAACCCCTTTGGGGGCGCACCTGGCTAAGAAAACGAAGAGAAAAATTTGGAGGGGAAAGTATATTGACTTGTTTAAACTGCTGCACAGGGAGATCCAAGCTAAGGAAGGCTCAAAGGAGGAGGAAAGGGAGCTTGCAAGGAGGCCTCAGGTACCGGAAAATATTGAAAATTGGGTGTCTGCTTTTAGTGTTTTTGCTGCTGTGTATGTGGAGAGACATCCTGAGGAGGCCCCGGAGTTGTTCAAATACCTGGACCTTATTAGGAGTGCACAGGCAAATTTTGGGGGCTCCGCCTGGTTGCGTTATGACACTGAGTTTAGGGCAAGGAAGGCGGTGCATCCTGGTCTCTTTTGGGGCAGCTTAGATCAGGATCTGTGGCTCACGGTAATGACTCCGGCTAGGCCCATGATTTCGGCCCATACGGCCAGTGGTCACAGCATACCGTATCAGCCGTTTCGTGGCCGCCCCACTCCAGGTGGAGTGGGTGGCAGGTTCGGAAGGTCAGGCCTGCATTTGGGAGGAGGCAGGGGTGTTGGAGCCAGCAGTGGCCCCTGTTGGAATTTTAACAGGGGGGCGTGTACCAGACCGAACTGTTGGTTCGAACACCGCTGCAAACATTGCGGTGGGGGGCACCCACTTATTAGCTGCTATGGAGGAGGCAGGGGGGCGAGTGGCGACGCACGTCGCGGTGCCAGACAAATGGCAGCAAAAGGCGGTTACACCAATTAAGGTTGGGGCACTTCAACAGATGCTGCAGGATTATCCTTTGAGGCAGGAGGCTCGGGAATTGTGGGAAGGTTTTCTTTGGGGTTTCAGGATCGCATACGCAGGACCTAGGGTGGGAAGATGGGCAGAGAATTTGAAATCGGTTCAAGGGAAGGAGGATTTGGTTTGGAAGAAATTGATGAAAGAAGTGAGTGAAGGGCGAATGGCGGGACCTTTTGACGCCCCTCCCATGACTAATTTGATCGTTTCTCCATTGGGGATTGTTCCCAAAAAGGCTGCTGGAGAATTCAGATTGATACATCATTTGTCATGGCCAGAGGGCAACTCAGTGAATGATTTCATTCCAGAGACGTGCAGCAGTGTCCAGTATGCGTCACTGGATGATGCGGTGGCACTCTTGAGGGCTAAAGGACAGGGAGCACTTATGGGCAAATGTGATATAAAGTCTGCGTTCCGGTTGTTGCCGGTTCACAGAGATGACTTTCAGCTGCTTGGGATATGTTTCCGGGGCAGTTATTTTGTGGACAAAGCTATGCCCATGGGGTGCTCCGTCTCCTGCGCTTTGTTTGAGAAATTTAGCTGTTTTCTGGAGTGGGCGTTTGCCAGAGGAAAGGGTGATGTGGGTGTGGTGCACTATTTGGATGATTTTTTGATGGTGGCGGGGAGTGAAGATGAGTGGCCTTGCAGTGAGATGATGGGGCATTTCAAGGATTTGTGTGATTGTCTGGGAGTGCCGTTGGCAGTTGAGAAGACTGAGGGCCCTTCCACTTTACTCACTTTCCTCGGTATTGAGTTGGACTCGGTCAGAATGGAGTCCAGGTTGCCGGAAGAAAAACTTCATGTGTTGAGGGTGCTGGTGGAGGAGGCTCTGAGCAAGAAAAAATTGACAATGAGGGACACGCAAAAGTTGCTTGGACATTTGAATTTCGCCTGTAAGGTCGTTGTACCGGGCAGGGTGTTTGCGCGGAATTTAGCTTTTGCATTGAAAGGTGTTTCATGCCCTCATCATAGGGTGCGGCTGAATGGTAGGGTGCGGGAGGACTTGAGAATGTGGAGTAAATTTTTGGTGTCTTTTAATGGCAGGTCTGTTTGGATGTCTGAGGAGACTTTTGATTGGGACATCCAGATGTATTCTGATGCAGCTGGAGGGTCAGGAATGGGGCTGTTTTGGGAGAATCGTTGGTGTGCAGCATCGTGGCCTGGGGTTTGGTTGGAAATGGCACATTCAGTCGCATTTCTGGAATTTTTTCCAGTTCTGGTGGCGGTTACAGTGTGGGGTCACCTTTGGCAAAACAAGAAAGTGCTTTTCAGGACAGACAACATGGCTGTGGTTGAGATACTGAATAAACAAACTACCAGAGATGGGTGGATCTTGAGATTATTGAGGGAGTTTGTGTTGCGTTGCCTGTCACTGAATATTTTGTTCAAAGCAAAACATGTGCCCGGCCTGTTCAATGGGATCGCTGATGCGCTGTCTCGTTCACAGTGGCAGAGATTCCGTGGATTGGCCCCCTTGGCGGAGAGGACCCCGGACAAAGTTCCAGAGCGTTTGTGGACCCTGGGTGTGGGTCGCCTATGAGCTTGGTGGAAGGCTCCATAGCTGATGGGACTCGGAGATCATACCGGCTGGCTTGGTCTGAGTTTTTGTCTTTCGGGGTCGGTAAGAGGGATGGTTCTGTTGAGGGTTGTGTGGCTCGGCAAAATGACGCGGTGAGTTTTTGCATGTGGTTAGTGAAAAAGAGATTGTCCCCGGCCACTATTTCCGGCAAGTTTGCTGGAATTTCTTTCTACGGAAAAATGTTCTGGGGGTACAGCCCGATGGATTTTGAGGTTGTGAGGAGGATGACTGAGGGTTGGGCCAGGAGGTATGTGAACTGTTGCAAGAAAAGAGAGGGTATCTCGGTACATTTGTTGAACCGTTTATTGGGGTGTTTGGACTCCATTTGTTTTAGTAAGTTAGAAAGCGACCTGTTTGGGTCTTTATTCTCGTTGATGTTTTTTGGGGCATTCAGGGTATCGGAGTTGGTGGGGGGGAGGGATTGCATAGGTATGTTGATGAGGGATGTGTGGATTACTGAGTCTGCAGTCCGCTTGCGTTTGGTCAAGAGTAAAACAGATCAACGGGGCAGGGGCAGGATGGTGTGTTTGAACAGGTGTGGGGATAGGAGTTTGTGTCCGGTGGGTCTTTTGGAGGTTTTCTTGGAAGGTAGGGGATTGGGGGGGGGGGTGTTGTTTCAACATCAGGACAGGAGTGTGGTAACGGCGAGTCAAGTTTTAGGAGTGATGCGCAAAGGTTTGAGAGTGCTGGGTGAGGATCCCGGTAATTATGGGACACACTCTTTTCGCATAGGGGCTGCTAGCACGGCGAGCGCCATGGAACTGAATGAGGAGGTGGTTAAAGGACTGGGAAGATTGCGCTCCGACAAATTTAAAGTGTATTTGAGAAAATGATGACAATATGGCTGCATTAACTATGTTTTTCCTCCGCAGGCCACGGGGTGTCGAGGCGATACAGGATCTGGATTGTGGGCCATTCAATGGTTAAGTGGGCGGGCAAACAAGCTGAGGAACGCCCCATTGGTAAACAGCTGGGATACAGCTCGTCAGTGTTGGAGGTTTCCTGGATAGGGACCGGGGGTATGCTGTGGGGCCAGTTGTTGCCTGCATTACATGGACGCTTAAAATCGGAATTGGCCCCGGACGTTTTGGTGATACATTTGGGGGAAAACGACCTGGGAAAAATGACAGGCTTGGAATTGTTCAGGGCGGTGAAGAAGGATCTGTTGGTTTTACTGGGGTGGTTGCCTAGTTGTAAGATTTGGTGGACACGGCTCCTCCCTAGGAGGATTTGGAGAGGAGTGCATAGTTATTCAGGTGTTAATAAGACAAGGCGAGAGGTGAATAGGGAAGTTAACAAGTTTTGTATCAGAAGGTCGGTGGGCGTCTTGTCCCATCCTGATATCAGGGCAGACTCCCCCCAGTTGTTCCGCAGAGATGGTGTGCACTTGTCCTTTTTGGGCAATGAGCTGTATTTGCTGGTGTTGGCGGAAGTGGTGGACGACTTTATGCGGATCAAGGGTGTAGGGGGTTGGTTGTGGGCACGACGCCCAGCAGATTAATATGATGGAGCGGAAATGACGCCACGGGGGTGGGTCTTTTCGGTTGGAGGAAGTTCTGTCATGGTTTGGGGATTGTTGGTTAGGAAAGGTTGGTTATTGGGGAGGGATTGGTTATCCTGCACAGTTGGGGGTTTGCAGGCAGAAAACACAGTTTAAAAATAAAGAATTATTTCAAGTTGATACAGTTACAAGTTGAGGAAACAGAACCGGAGAAAAGATGAAACTGGGGCAAAGAAGTTTTATTTGAATATTATTTATTATGAGTTTATAATAAAGTGTATAATTTATTTAAAGATATATTATTTTATGTATGTATAATTTTATATGTTATTAAAGCGAGACCTTTTTGGTATAATTTGACACCTGTCTCGCCTGGTTATTTGGGGGCAAAGAAGATTTGGCACTAAAATCCTAAGTGTCCCGTCACAAAGCTAAACTTGATGACAGCGAAAATAGAGGATGGCGTAACAACGTTCGTGTGCTTGAACTTCCTGAACGTACCGAGAGAGGTATCAATGCAATCTACTTTGAAAACGTACTATAAGAACGTTTCCCAGAGGCTCCGTTCACCCAGCACTACTCCTTGTTGCGTGCACACTGCACGCTGGGTCTGAAACAGGCACCGGGAGACCGCCCCGCGAGCGGTCCTGATTCGTTTTCTTCACTTCAGGGACAGAGAAGTCGTGCTAGAAGCAGCGCGACTGTGAGGCAAAATTAACTTCCTAAATACAAGACTGAGCTTTTATCAAGACCTTACTCTACACGTTCAAAGATCACGGAAAGCATTTGATGCGGCCAAGAAAATGCTCTGAGACAAAGGTATAAAATACCCTATGCTGTATCCCGCATGGTTGAGAGTTGAACTAAATGGCCGCACTCACTTTTTCACAAGCGCTGCCATTGCGTGCTCGTTTATCGACACTGATGTTCTGCAACAACCGGTCAGACACTCCAGCAACTCACCCAGAATTGTAAACCAACCTAATCTCAATGAGAATCACCGTCTCGTGCTAATGCTACTAATGGAAATCTGAGTGGGGAATGAGGAGTTCATATGACAAGTGAGTGAACACTGCTTTAAATGTTCTTATATGCAGCACGCGGTGTTGAATAGTTCCAGCGTAACAGAACAATGTGTGAATTTAACCCTGCCCACATCAGAACTGAAGTGCGCGACATAACCATGAACCCTAAAGAAAACCAGAAGACAGCTCGAGACCCTAAGGATATCAAATTCATCTAGACTGGGCAAACATGGTGAAATGAATTTAATTCCGTAACTGGGATATGACATCAAAATGGCTGATAGAACACCACAACATGCTAGCTCGTATCCCCCCTCTACTACTTTAATCTGCTGCAATGACAAGATTCTACCAACTAAACAGTCACGCAATTGTTCTTGTACCCCCTGGAGACAATGAAAATTTTCTATACAGTCGTACTAGAAAATATCAATTGTAATAAAGACACGGAGGCGAGTATTATTGCAGTCT
>JAXIUS010000044.1:0-13202 GCA_035593325.1 Pseudotriton montanus
AGACGTCTGTTTCACCCAAGCTGTACCCAGGCACTTTACAAAGGTTTTAGGCCATACCATACCATACCAAGGAGGATGCTGCTGCATGCATTTTGCTCATCTGTGTCCAGTGCTGACGAGATCATTTCAAATGTTGTATATCCTGCTGCTGCTGAAAATTGCATCTCCAGATGTGGTGATGAGCGATTACTTCTTGGCTGTTGGAAGGATGTGGCGGTGCTCATATGGTCCATTGCAGCAATGGGGGATGACTGTGTTTGGCATCAAGTCACGTGCCAGCTCTATCCTTAAATATTACATTTTATGCCTTTTATAGTCACAAGCATTCCTTTACTCCAATTTTGCGAGATTCTTGTCCTTCTCTTTGTTTTTGGAGATAAAAAATATAGGAGCCCCCAGTGGAGACCGTGAACGACGGATAAAGCCTTTCTCTAGACTGCTACTGATGTATTCAGTCAAAGCTTTGTCTTCCCTGGGTGCCAGTGAATACACCCGGCCCCTAGGTAATGGTGTCTCGGGCATCAAATCGATCCTGCAATCGGACTCTCGATGAGGAGGTAATTCCTGAGCCTCTACTGGGTCAAACACCCTCCGAAGGTCTTGATAGGGTGCTGGAATGCTGGTATCTACTATCGCCATGCATTGGGTACGGCAAGGTTTGACTAAAAACCAGGGAACCGTCTCTCCTAAGACGGTAAGAGTCTGCTCCTGCCAGTGCAGAATGGGTTGATATCGTAAGAACCAACTCAGACCAAACACCAGTTGTGGCGATGACGCTTGTATCACCCTAAAACAGGTAGGGGGTAATCGTACGGACTCGAGTTGCATGGTCAGGGGAGTCGTCTGAAGTCGTATGTGTCTTTGAGCCAATGGCGTACCATCTAGGGCAGCAATGGCAATGGGGTTTTCTAACGGCTGAGTCGGAATGCCCCAGGCCTTAACCAAGGCAGTCGTTATATATAGGTCGGGGGCCCCTGTATCCAACATCGCCAATGACTTCGGGGTACGTTTCCCGTCTGGTTTTACTAACAGCACCTCGACGTAGAGGTGTTCATCTGTGACAGAAGGAACGAACCCGACTGTTTGGGAAGTTGCACTCAGGCCCGCTCCTACTTCCGTTGTGGAGGGGCCCGAGCGTTTCCCGATACCGGTCGAATGGGACAGGTACCGATGTAATGGGTGTCCGCCCCGCAATATAGGCAAAGATTCTGCTGTCGTCTTCTTCGACGTTCTTCAGGTGTTAGTGGAGGGCGCACTTCCCCCAACTGCATTGGTTCACCTCCATCACTTCGAGTAGAAACCGTCGCAGGTACAAAAGCTTTAGGTCTAGAAGTATAAGCAGACCTTTTTCGTGCACTAGTCCTGTGTTCTATCCGCAACACCAAGGATATGAGCTCAGAGAGAACCTCTGGTAAGGGATGCACCTGAAGGAGAGCGTCCTTCAGGTCCTCTCTGAGTCCTTCGTGGAAGATCGAAACTAGCGTGGACTCTTCCCAACCCACCTCCGAGGCTAACGCTTGGAACTCGGAGATATACGTGATAAGGTCCCGGGTACCCTGTTTAAAGCGTAGGAACTCCCGGTTCTTTGTCCCACGATGAGATTTTTCTCCAAACACCAAATCCAACTCCGCCTTAAAAAGATCGTAGTTGTTTAACAAGGGATCTTCTCTTTCAACGTAAGGGACTACCCACTTCAAGGCATTGCCCTCCAGTAGCATAATTATCTGATTAACTTTCTTACGGTCAGTGGAGAAAACTTCCGCCCGTTGATTAAACATGATTCCGCACTGAGCCATAAAGGAACGGAATTCTGAAGGGGACCCTTGAAACTTGCGGGGTAAGGGAGTCAGAGAAGCAGGCATGGCCGCCGTCCGGGGTAACAAAGAGGGACCTGCTGGAGCCGCTGGGTTCGAGGCCTGCATGGCGTTTACCACCAAGACACATGAATTCAATTGTGTCTGTAAGGCCTGTAACGCCACGGACAGGCCTTCTACCGTCAGTGGAAGGGTCTGTGCATTTCTGTCGGGTCTTTCAGCTCCCGGAGGAGCATTGGCATCCATGCTCGGAGATTGCGGAGAACCGCCCCGCACCCCACGAACGTAACGTAAGGTGCGGTGCAGACTCCAGACCCAGGGGCCACTGACCGTAGAGTCTAAGAGAGGAGACAAAAGAAATGCAAGGAAAAGGTGAGTACCCAGGATACACAACACCAACCCCTCTGACTTACCCCCAGAGTGCCACTCACCAGAGGTTGACCCCAGGCACGCCAAATACCGAGTTGCACCAGGAGAACCCGCAAGGATTCCCCCCGATATATATCACAGAGAGCACCCCCTATACTACTCTTACTAGCCAAAGGGAACAAGGGACCTGATATTCTGAGAATTGAATAAATGTACTCCCACAACGCCAAAGCCAAAAAGGGGAAAACCAAAAAGGATACCAGGAAACACGCCAGAGGGTCAATCGCCAGCAACAACAACCAAGGATAGCCACAGAGAAGTCAATACGAGAAGCCGAGTCCAAATAACCTGAAAAATGCTACAACCGCCAGTACTCTCCTGAAAAGGGTCAATGCACAGACAAGGATTCAGAAGCACTGGCTGCTTTTAAACCCCACCTCCGTAGTTGAGCTGCTCTCATTCGAGCACGCGACCGGACCAATCGGGAATGGATGCTCCTGTAGCCCCGCCTCCCATCAGGCCAAGGTAGCCTCAGAGCCCCGCCGCCATCTTGGAATTCCGGATCCCCATGCAGCCGAGCAGCCGCACCACGCCAGAGACCCGCGGGCTCTGCAGCCCCCTTTCTAGCGGAGACCAGCCCCGCAAGCCCCTGCGGGAACTGCAGTCCAGGAATCCGCCCTGCACACCGGCGAGGGCGCGAACAACCGGCCGGCGGGACAACAAAGCGTCGAGCCGCTCGGCTAGAAGGGTAAGTGCGCCTCGCACAAAAGCTCCGCGGGGCTTGGAGGGAGGGGAAGGAGACCGGAGGAGAGCCGCGCGGGGCTCGAATGTTGGGGACGGAGGCGCGAACCCCAGAGGGGCGCCCACCGAATCCCAACATAGCACCCCCCCGAAAACGGAGACACCCCCCTCGGGGAGGGCCCACAGAGGCCACACAGCAGGAGCGACCACGAGACCCGGGTGCACGAGCCGGACGGAGCAGGGATACGTGAAAAACCGGGTGAATGCGGAGGGAGGCTGGCAAACCCAGGCGAACAGCTAAAGGAGAGACCACAGACACCACCGGAAACGGACCGAGAAACCGAGGTTTGAACTTAGGAGACCCGGGCAAGGTGATATGAGCCGTAGATAACCAAGCAAAGTCACCCATCGCATAGACGGGTGCCGGAAGCCTTCGCCGATCCGCCTGTTGTTTCATCTCTGCCCGGGAGCGTAACAATGCCGACTGCAGTAGAACCACCCGTGCCTTAAAAGAAGCATATAACGAGCCAGCCTCCCCCGAATCAGTTGCTGTTCTACCGAGCAGAGGTAGAGGACGGGGATGGAAACCCACATAAGCCTGAAAAGGGGAAGTCCTGATGGCACGTTGCCATGTGTTATTCAAAGCGAACTCCGCCCACGGTAAATACGCTGACCATCGGGCAGTTTTACCCAAGAGGGAAAGTCTCAAAAACTTCTCTAACTCTTGATTAGACCGTTCAGTGGCCCCATCTGTCTGTGGATGGAATGCTGTAGAGAAGCGAGACGTAACTCCCAGAAGCGTCATAAGTTCCACCCAGAAACGGGCTGTAAACTGACTCCCTCTATCCGACACGATATGGTCCGGGAGACCATGGTGTTTATACACGTGTTCTATAAAGAGAGCCGCCAAGGACTTTGCATTAGGGACAGAACGCAAAGGTACCAAATGCACCATCTTCGTCATAGCGTCCTTCACCACCCAGACATGGCGATAACCCAGAGAAGGCGGGAGGTCTGTAATAAAATCCATACTAATATGGGTCCATGGAACTGAAGGAATGGGAAGTGGTGAAAGGAGTCCCACTGGTTTCGAATGAATAGCCTTCCCTCGGAGACAGATATGGCACCCCCGTACCTGCGCCTCGATGTCTCCTCTCATGGTTGGCCACCAGAACGACCGGGATAACAGTTCGTACGTACGTTGAGGCCCGGGATGTCCTATACATTTGGCGCTATGGACCCAGGACACCAATTCCTCTTGCAATGGGATTGTAGGAACCCACAGACGTGTTCCATGGTATGCCAATCCTTCTACCACTGTCAGACTACCGGTCTGGGGTAAGGAGGTGAGCAAAGAGGCACCACGAACATCCTCCAGAAAGGAGGTTACGGGAGAATCCACTGCAGCAATGACCGATGTGACCGGAAAAAACGGAATAGTCGGTACTGCTGCAGATGCTTGTAGAAACATCCGAGAAAGGGCGTCTGCCCTGGAATTGGCTGTGGCCGGCCTGTAGGTGATACGAAGGTGAAATCGCGCAAAATACAAGGCCCAACGGATCTGCCGAGGATTGCTCGCCACTGCCGTACTGAGAAACGCTAAATTACGATGGTCAGTATACACGGTTACTGGCACCTCCGACCCTTCGAGGTAATGTCTCCATTCGACCAGAGCCAAGCGAATAGAAAGCAATTCACGATCCATGACCGTATATCGAGTCTCGGGGTCCGTGAACTTGTGTGAGTGAAATGCTACAGGTTTCCAATACCCTTCCTTGTCTTTCTGGGAGAGGATGGCCCCAGTTCCTACATCGGAGGCATCACACTCAATGAGGAACGGCTGTGAAACTTCTGGATGTTGAAGGACCGGTTCCCTAGCGAATGCGTCTTTAATCTTTTGGAAAGCGGTCTGTTGGATAAGGCCCCAGACAAACTGCTCACCGGACTTCAGCAAATCGGTCAATGGCGCCACCGTCCTTGAGAAATCGGGAATAAACTTCCTATAATAGTTGGCAAACCCAACAAAGCGTTGCACAGCTTTAATGTTAGGCAAAGGGGCCCAGTCGAGAATAGCCTGCACTTTCCGGGGATCCATACGGAATCCCTGGTTGGAGATGATATAACCTAGAAACGGGATCTCATGTACGTGAAACAGGCACTTTTCTAATTTTGCATATAGATGGTTGTCGAGCAGCCTTTGCAAGACCACTCTTACATGCCTAATATGGTCAGAAAGGGTCAGCGAGTAGATTAGAACGTCATCCAAATATATCACCACAAAGGAATATTCCAAATCAGAAAAAATGGCAGATATAAATGATTGAAAGTATGCCGGAGCATTAGCCAAACCAAATGGCATTACGGTGTATTCATAGTGGCCTAATCTACACACAAATGCTGTTTTCCATTCATGACCCTCAGCGATTCTCAACAAGTTATAGGCCCCCCTGAGGTCCAACTTGGAAAACCACTGAGCTCTCCCAACCTGATCGAATAAAACTTGGATAAGCGGGAGTGGGTAACGAAAGGGCACCGTGATGTTATTTAGTTTTCTATAGTCTATACAGGGCCGAAGTTCCGAGGAATCTTTCTTTCCAATAAAAAATATTGGGGCTCCCAATGGAGACCGCGAACGACGGATGAAGCCCTTCTCTAGACTGCTGTTGATATATTCAGTCAAGGCTTGATCTTCCCTTGGTGCCAGGGAATACACCCGACCCCTGGGTAGGGGTGCCTCGGGCAGTAAATCGATTCTACAATCGGAGTCCCGATGAGGAGGTAATTCTTGAGCCTCTATTGGGTCAAATACCCTCCGAAGGTCATGGTAGGCTGTTGGAATGCTGATATCTACCATACCCATACATTGGGTACGACAGGGCTTGACTAAAACCCAGGGAACCGTCTCTCCTAATAAGGTAAGAGTCTGCTCCTGCCAGTGCAGAACGGGTTGATATCGCAGGAACCAACTCAGACCGAATACCAGTTGTGGTGAAGAAGCTTGCACTACCTTAAACCGTGTAGGGGGTAATCGAACGGTCTTGAGTTGCATGGTCAGAGGAATTGTCTGAAGTCGTATGTGCCTTTGAGCCAAAGGTGTACCATCCAAGGCAGCAATGGCAATGGGAGTATCTAAAGGTTGCGTCGGTATGTCCCAGGTCTTCACCAATGCAGATATGATGTAAAGGTCGGTGGCCCCTGTATCCAACATCGCCAAAGACTTCGGGGTCCGTTTCCCGTCTGGATTCGCTAGGAGAACCTCGACATATAGGTGTTCATCTGTAACAGAAGGAACCAACCCGACTGTATGGGAAGTTACACTCAGGCCCGCTCCTACTTCCGTTGTGGAGGGGCCCGAGCGTTTCCCGACACCGGTCGGATGGGACAGGTACCGATATAATGGGTATCAGCCCCGCAATACAGGCAGAGATTCTGCTGGCGTCGTCTCCGGCGTTCTTCAGGAGCTAATGGAGGGTGTACCTCTCCCAACTGCATTGGTTCTCCTCCATCACTTCTAGTAGAAACAGTCGCTGGCACAAATGCTCGTGGCCTAGGAGCATAAGTGGACTTTTTCCTGGCACTAGTCCTGTGTTTTATCCGTAATACCAATGATATGAAGTCTGACAGAGCCTCTGGTAAAGGATGCACCTGAAGGAGAGCATCCTTCAAGTCCTCCCTGAGTCCCTCATGGAATATCGAGACCTGCGCGGACTCCTCCCAACCAACCTCCGAAGCTAATGCCTGAAACTCGGAGACATAGGTGATAAGGTCCCGAGTACCCTGTTTGAACCGTAAAAACTCTCGGTTCTTTGTGCCACGATGGCATTTTTCTCCAAACACCAAGTCAAACTCTGCCTTAAAAAGATCGTAGTTGTTTAACAGGGGATCTTCCCTTTCAATATAAGGAACTGCCCACTTCAAAGCGTTGCCCTCTAGCAACATGATTATCTGGTTAACCTTTTTTCGGTCTGTGGAAAAGACCTCCGCCCTTTGATTAAACATGATTCCGCACTGTGCCATAAAGGAACGGAACTCTGAAGGGGACCCTTGAAACTTTCGGGGCAAGGGAGTCATAGCAGCAGGCATGGCCTCCGTCCTGGGTAGCAAGGAGGCTCTTGCCGGAACCGCCGGGGCCGAGGTCTGCATGGCGTTTACCACCAACACGCATGAATTCAATTGTGTCTGTAAAGCTTGTAAAGCCACGGACAAGCCCTCTACCGTCAGTGGAAGGGTCTGTGCATTTCTGTCGGTCCTTTCGGCTCCCTGGGAAGTATTAGCGTCCATGATCGGAGACTGAGGAGAACCGCCCCGCACCCCACGAACGTAGCGTAAGGTGCGGTGCAGACTCCAGACCCAGGGGCCACTGACAGCAGAGTCTAAGAAAGGAGACAAAAGAGATGTAAAGAAAGGTGAGTACCAACATACACACACCAACCCCTCTAACCTACCCCAAGAGTGTCACTCACCAGAGGTTGACCCTAGGCACGCCAAATACCGAGTTGCACCAGGAGAACCCGCAAGGATTCACCTTTAATGGATCAGAGGGAGCACCCCCTACACTACACTACTCTCCCTAGCCAAGGGAACAGGGGACCTGATAATCAGAGAACTGGATCCACCATCCTACAATGCCAGAGCCAAAAAGGGAAAATCAAAAGAAGTCCAAGAAACACGCCAAAGGATCAATCGCCAGCAACCACAACCAGGGATAACCAAAGAGAAGTCACTAAGAAAAGCCGAGTCCGAATAACCTGAATAATGCTACAAACGCCAGTACTCTCCTGTAAAGGGTCAATGCACAGACCAGGATCTGAAAACACTGACTGCTTTTAAACCCCACCTCCGTAGAAGAGCTGCTCTCATTCGAGCATGCGAGTGCACCAATCGGGAATGGTTGAACCTGTAGCCCCGCCTCCCATCAAGCAAAAGCTGAGTCGGAGCCCTGCCGCCATCTTGGATTTCCAGATCACCAGATAGCCGAGCAGTCCCAGCACGCCAGAGACCCGCGACCTCCGCCGCTCCCCCTGTAGTGGAGACCAGCCCCACCAGTTCCTGCGGAATCCGCCGCCCGGGAACCCGCCCCGCACCCCGGCGAGAGCGTGAGCCGCCGGCCGGCGGGACAACAAACCGCCGAGCCGCGCGGTGAAAAGGGTAAGTGCGCCTTGCACGAGAGCGCCGCGGGGCTCGGGGAGAGGGGAAGGAGGCCGGAGGAGAGCCGCGCGGGGCTCGAATGTTGGAGGAGGAGGTGCGACCCCCAGAGGGGCGCTTACCGAATCCCAACATAGTACCCCCCCGAAAACGGAAACACTCCGTACGGGGAGGGCCCAGAGAGGCCACACAACAAGAACGACCCCGAGACCCGGGCGCACGAGCCGGACGGAGAAGGGACACGTGAAAAACGGGGTGTATGCGGAGGGAGGCCGGCAACTCCAGGCGAACAGCCAAAGGTGAAACCACAGACACCACCGGAAACGGACCGATAAAACGCGGCTTAAACTTGGGAGAACCGGGCAGGGTGATGTGGGCCGTAGACAACCAGGCAAGGTCACCCTCTGCATAGACGGGTGCCGGAAGCCGTCGCCGATCTGCCTGCTGTTTCATCTCTGCTCGGGAGCGCAACAAAGCCGACTGCAGAAGAACCACCCGAGCTCTGAAGGAAGCATACAACGAGCCAGCTTCCCCCGAGGCAGCCGTTGTTCTACCCAATAGAGGGAGAGGACGGGGATGGAAACCCAGGTAAGCCTGAAAAGGGGAAGCTCTAATGGCCCGTTGCCAGGTGTTGTTCAAAGCGAACTCTGCCCACGGTAAATACGTTGTCCATCGGGCGGTTTTACCTAAGAGAGAAAGTCTCAAAAACTTCTCTAAGTCCTGATTAGACCGTTCCGTGGCCCCATCTGTCTGTGGATGGAATGCGGTAGAGAAGCGAGTCGTAACACCCAGAATCGTCATGAGTTCTACCCAGAAACGGGCGGTAAACTGACTTCCTCTATCTGACACAATATGGTCTGGGAGACCATGATGTTTATACACGTGCTCTATAAAAAGAGCTGCCAAGGATTTAGCATTAGGGACAGAACGCAAAGGCACCAAACGCACCATCTTTGTCATGGCGTCCTTCACCACCCAGAGGTGGCGATACCCTTGAGACGGTGGGAGGTCCGTGATAAAATCCATACTAATATGGGCCCATGGAACCGAAGGAATGGGAAGTGGTGAGAGAAGCCCCACTGGTTTCGAATGAACAGCCTTCCCTCGTAGGCAAATATGGCACCCCCGTACCTGCGTTTCGATGTCTCCCCTCATGGTCGGCCACCAGAACGACCGAGACAACAGTTCGTAAGTACGTTGAGGTCCGGGATGTCCTATACACTTGGCGCTATGGACCCAGGACACTAGTTCCTCTTGCAATGGAGTGGTCGGAACCCACAAACGTGTTCCGTGATATGCCAATCCGTCCACTACCGTCAGACTACCGGTCTGGGGTAAGGAGGTGAGTAAAGAAGCACCGCGTACGTCCTCCAAAAAGGAGGTTACGGGAGAATCCACTGCAGCAATGACCGATGCGACCGGAAAGAACGGAATGGTCGGTATTGCTACAGAGGCTTGCAGAAACATCCGAGAAAGGGCGTCGGCCCTGGAATTGGCTGTGGCCGGTCTATAAGTGATACGAAGGTGAAATCGGGCAAAAAATAAAGCCCAACGGATCTGCCGAGGATTGCTCGCCATGGCCGTACTGAGAAACGCTAAATTACGATGATCAGTATAGACAGTTACTGGCACCTCCGACCCTTCTAGATAATGTCTCCATTCAACCAGAGCCCAGCGAATAGAGAGTAATTCACGATCCATGACTGAATAACGAGTCTCGGGTTCTGTGAACTTGTGAGAATGAAACGCTAAAGGTTTCCAAAACCCTTCCTTGTCTTTCTGGGAAAGGATAGCCCCAGTTCCTACGTCGGAGGCATCACATTCAATGAGGAATGGCTGTGAAACGTCCGGATGTTGAAGGACAGGTTCCCTAGCGAAGGCCTCTTTAATCCTTTGGAAGGCGGTCTGTTGAATAGTGCCCCAGACAAATCGCCCACCGGACTTCAGCAAATCAGTCAATGGCGCCAACGTCTTTGAGAAATCGGGAATGAATTTCCTATAATAGTTGGCAAACCCGACAAAACGTTGCACAGCTTTAACATTAGGCAAAGGGGGCCAGTCGAGAATCGCCTGCACTTTCCGGGGATCCATACGGAAACCCTGGTTGGAGATGATATAGCCTAGGAAAGGAATCTCATGCACATGGAACAGGCACTTTTCCAATTTTGCATATAGATGATTGTCCAGCAGCCTTTGCAAGACCACTCTTACGTGCCTAATATGGTCTGAAAGGGTCAGTGAGTAGATTAAAAGGTCATCCAAATATATCACTACAAAGGAATATTCCAAATCAGAGAAAATGGCCGATATAAAAGATTGAAAGTAAGCCGGAGCGTTAGCCAGACCAAACGGCATTACGGTGTATTCATAGTGGCCCAGTCTACACACAAAGGCTGTTTTCCATTCATGACCCTCAGCGATTCTCAACAAATTATAAGCCCCCCTGAGGTCCAACTTAGAGAACCACTGAGCTCGCCCCACCTGATCGAATAAAACTTGGATAAGCGGGAGGGGGTAACGAAAGGGTACCATGATGTTATTTAATTTTCTATAGTCTATACAGGGCCTAAGTTCCGAAGAATCTTTCTTTCCAATAAAAAATATTGGGGCTCCCAGTGGAGACCGGGAATGACGGATGAAACCCTTCTCTAGACTGCTGCTGATGTATTCAGTCAAAGCTTTGTCTTCCCTGGGTGCCAGTGAGTACACCCGGCCCCTGGGTAAAGGAGCCTCGGGCATTAGGTCGATCCTGCAATCGGACTCTCGATGAGGGGGTAACTCCTGAGCCTCTACTGGGTCAAACACCCTCCGAAGATCGTGGTAGGCCGTTGGAACGGTGGTGTCTACTATAGCCATGCATTGGGTACGGCAAGGTTTGACTAAACACCAGGGAACCGTTTCTCCTAGGACCGTAAGAGTCTGATCCTGCCAATGCAGAACGGGTTGATATCGTAAGAACCAACTTAAACCAAACACCAGTTGTGGCGAAGAAGCCTGTACCACCTTAAAACGGGTAGGGGGTAATCGTACGGACTTGAGTTGCATGGTCAGGGGAATGGTTTGAAGTCGAATATGTCTTTGTGCTAAAGGTGTACCATCCAGGGCAGCTATGGCAATGGGGTTTTCTAACGGTTGGGTCTGTATGTCCCAGGCCCTAACCAAGGCTGTCGTTATATAGAGATCGGGAGCCCCTGTATCTAACATTGCCAAAGATTTCGGGGTATGTTTCCCGTCTGGATTTACTAACAGCACCTCGAGGTATAGATGTTCATCTGTGACAGAAGGGACGAACCCGACTGTATGGGAAGTTGCACTCAGGCCCACTCCTACTTCCGTTGCGGAGGGGCCCGTGCATTTCCCGATAGCGGTCGAATGGGACAGGTACCAATATAATGGGTGTCCGCCCCACAATATAAGCAAAGATTCTGCTGCCGTCTTCTCCTGCGTTCTTCGGGGGTTAACGGCGGGCGCACTTCTCCTAGCTGCATTGGTTCTCCCCCATTGCTTCTAGCAGAAACCGTCGCAGGTATGAAGGTTTTAGGTCTAGACGTATAAGCGGACTTCTTTCGGGCACTGGTCCTGTGTTCTATCCGCAAAACCAAGGATATAAGCTCAGAGAGAGCCTCTGGTAATGGATGCACCTGAAGGAGAGCGTCCTTCAGGTCCTCTCTGAGTCCTTCGTGAAATATCGAGACTTGTGTGGACTCTTCCCAACCTACCTCCGAGGCTAGTGCCTGGAACTCGGAGATGTATGTGATAAGGTCCCGGGTACCCTGTTTAAAGCGTAGAAACTCACGGTACTTTGTACCCCGATGAGACTTTTCTCCAAATACCACATCCAACTCTGCCTTGAAAAGGTCGTAGTTGTTTAACAAGGGATCCTCTCTTTCAACGTAAGGAACTACCCACTTCAAGGCGTTGCCCTCCAATAACATAATTATCTGATTGACTTTCTGGCGGTCTGTGGAAAAAACCTCCGCCCGTTGATTAAACATGATTCCACACTGAGCCATAAAGGAACGGAATTCTGAAGGAGACCCTTGAAACTTGCGGGGCAAGGGAGTCAGAGAAGCAGGCATGGCCACCATCCGGGGCAACAAAGAGGGTCCTGCTGGAGCCGCCGGATTCGAGGCCTGCATGGCGTTTACCACCGAGACACACGAATTCAATTGTGTCTGTAAGGCTTGTAACGCCACGGAGAGGCCCTCTACCGTCAGTGGAAGGGTCTGTGCATTTCTGTCGGTTCTTTCGGGTCCCTGAGGAGCATTGGCATCCATGATCGGAGAATGCGGAGAACCGCCCCGCACCCCACGAATGTAGCGTAAGGTGCGGTGCAGACTCCAGACCCAGGGGCCACTGACAGCAGAGTCTAAGAAAGGAGACAAAAAGAAAATGCAAGGAACAGGTGAGTACCCAAAATACACAATACCAACCCCTCTGACCTACCCCCAAGAGTACCACTCACCAGAGGTTGACCCCAGGCACGCCAAATACCGAGTTGCACCAGGAGAACCCGCAAGGATTCACCCCTGATATATCCAAGAGAGCACCCCCTACACTACTCTCCCTAGCCAAGGGGAACAAGGGGCCTAATTGTTTGAGAACTAGAGAAAGACCTCCTACAAACGCCAGTGCCAAATAGGGAAACCAAAAGGATACCAGAAAACACGCCAGAGGGTCAATCGCCAGCAACTACAACCAAGGATATCCACAGAGAAGTCAAAAAGAGAAGCCGAGTCCAAAAAACCTGAGAATGCTACGAATGCCAGTACTCTCCAGTAAAGGGTCAATGCACAGACAAGGACCCAGAAGCACCGGCTGCTTTTAAACCCCACCTCCGTAGCTGGGCTGCTCTCATTCGAGCACGCGATCGCACCAATCGGGAATGGTTGCTCCTGTGGCCCCGCCTCCCATCAGGCAAAGGTAGCCTCGGAGCCCCGCCGCCATCTTGGAATTCCGGAGCCCCATGCTGCCGAACAGCCGCACGCCAGAGACCCGCGACCTCCGCAGCCCCTCTCGCATTGGGGACCAGCCCTGTAAGCCCCCGCGGGATCCGCAAGCCAGGAACCCGCCCCACACACCGGCGAGAGCGCGAACCGCCGGCCGGCGGCACCACCAAGCGCCGAGCCGCGC
>JAXIUS010000045.1:0-13010 GCA_035593325.1 Pseudotriton montanus
GTTGGAATTGTTTGGTGACAAAATGTTCGGTCAATCTAGTGATGATATGGATCTGTGTCACCAGCCGATAGTTCTTAAAATCGGTCGGATCTGCTCCCTGCTTTTTCAGCAAAGGGGTGACCACTCCATGCTTTTACGCCAGGGGGACCATACCCTGCACCAGGCTCTGATTAATGAGCTTTGTAATGTCAGCCAACAAAGCCAGACTCAATTTTTTCAGAACCTTGGTGGGAATGGGGTCTTGTGGGGAGGAAGATGGTCCGATGTGTGCCAGCGCATGTTGAACCTCCATCTCGGATATGGGCATGAAGGAGCTAAACAATGGGCCCTCCTCTAAATCTCATCTCCCACCCCCGGCCAGAGCTGTGTGCTGTGGTGAAGGGCTGGACTGCTTAAGATTCGAGATGTGTTCTCTAATCTAAATCACCTTCGTTTGAAAGAAGGAGGCAATGTTTTCAGCCAACTCTTCCAATGGCAGGTCTGGCTTGGGGGGGGCGATGTGCTACTGCTCAAATCAGTTGGGTATAGATTGGGGAATTTGTCTTTAAACAGATTACCCCAAATGCTTAAACAGTCCCAAGTGGGGGAACAAGTCACCGGGGTGAGAGGGGAGCAATGGAAAGGGAGATCCTCCGCTGGAATCTCATGAAACGCTGTGGTATTAAAACAGTTGATGCAAACCTCTTTTGTGGGCGTCAAAGTCAGCAGGGTCAGTTGAGTTGTCAAAGAATGAAAATGACTCACCAGAATGAAAGTATGGATGGGCAGCCTCCACCGAAACTCCTCCGGGACTCGGACGGGTATTGCCCTTAACCTCCGCCCTTCGCCGCTACACTTCACCTGCCGGCTTCGCTCGGCTTTTGCTTTTGTATACTTCTGGCTGTTAGTTGCCACGGTAACAGGCATCACATCCCGACCATTGCACCTCACAACCATTGCAGCCATCTTAGTGCGGGTACTCCTTAGGCGTGTTCTGGAGGCAATTCCTGCCTCTGACTGATTTGAGGGGGTGATGTCACTCCCTAGGTCTCTCTGCTCCACGGGGACAGCGCTGGTAAGGCTGTGTTCATTGTGTTTCATTATCTGCTCTGTTTTAGATGCCCCCATACACTTCTGATCTTTTGCCATGTTCTTATTTCTATGGCAAGGTGCCGCTGACAGGGGCACCACGGTTGTTCTTGCCAGACGGTGTGGAGCTGCAAGTATGAAATTGCAGGGGGGGACTGGACCTTGATGTAAATGGTCATTGGGCATGCTCTCTGGCCGCTTTATCTCTATGGATGGAGGTGTAGAGAGAGCATCCTCGGGAGCAGTGGCTCTGACTGGCGTTGCCCTTAACCTCTGCCCTTCGCCGCTGCACTTCACCGCCGGCCAAGCTAAGACAAACACCAATGTTTGTCTTAGCTTGGCCTCTGGCTGTCTCCTGGTAACACATTCCTGGATTAATGTCAGGCCTTCCTTGTGCATGCTTTCTAAGACCCAACCTAGCACCCTAAAGGAGAAGTAGACCTGGACTGAGCGCCATGCAAGTTTTTGAAAGTATCTGGAAATGTATATGGATTTGCTCAAACCAAATATGGACCTAATGACTTATGCCTTACTGTCTAACATTGTTTTATATTGGGACACAAAACTCTTTGGCCACTTCAATGTGCCATTCACCTGACTTCAAGCCACTACTCCCAATGAGTACGTAAAGAGTTTTGTTGCCCTTCAGTGCATGGTCCATGCTATATAAAAAACACAAATAAAGTGTAAATGAAATACTTAAATATGGGAAATCTTAAGCTCGCCCACCTTTTGAACATTGACTTTATGCATCAAATTATTGTCCTCCAGAGAAAGACATATACTGATGAAGAGCGATGAAGATCCCACCTACCTTAGAATGGGGTTCCTCCTTAATTAAACAGTCCCCCCTTAACATTAAATACCCACAGAACCTGTAATGCTGCCCTTGTACTCTCTATAGTTTCTAGTCTTTACTCCCATGCTCAATTTTTCTTCTTTTATGGTTGTTATATCTGCAGTATGTGCTGCCCGTTTTTTCATGATCATAACTTTCTCCACAAAGAAAGGGGTGGGCTGATCAAATAGTTTCACTCTTGCTTAGGGATGGTCACCTGTTTGTCACCTGAGGGTGAAAAGGGTAGATTTAGCAAAACATTTGCAAACCCATTTTCCAGAGAGAGGAGGGGGCTTTCCTTAAAGGGACAGTTCACTCCACTGTTTATTTTTCTTATTAAGTGTTCATACCTTTCTAAATGCAGTTGCCTTTATTCTCATTTTGTAAGTCATCTCAAAATACTTATTTTTAATGTCTGCAAACCCTCTCTGGATGCAGTCATTTCATGGTGTGATTTTGATTGTTTACATAATCCCCCCTAGCCTAAACTAACTAATATTCTCATGGGAGAAGGGCAGAAAAAAGAGAGATTAACTTTGTAGCAAAGGCTATGGAGATTATGTCAACACAATCATACCACAAAATGGCTGACCTCAGGGAGAGACTGAAGGCATTGGAAAACAGTCATTTGAGATGACTTGAACTTTAAAGCAAAAGGAATTGTATTCAGGAAAGTATGAACACTTAAGAAAAAAAACATTGGAGTGAACTGTCCTTAAAATGTTTACAACCTGTCACCATGTAAATGCTTGCCAAAGTGCTCCAGTGTTTGAGTATATGAAGTCTACACAAAGTAACAACAATAGTAGGAGGAACATCCCTCCTCTCTCTTACATCCTGCTCTCTCCTTACCTATCTCTCATTCATATTCTGATATCTCCTCACTCCTCCTTTTCCTATCACACTTTCCCCACTAAGGTCCATGGGTTATATTCCTCCTGTCACCCAGGATCGACATTTCTATCCCCTCCGAGGGGTGATGGACAGTGTCCTACAGATGGGTGCAGCTGTACCCAGGCGCTTTACAAATACATTATACTATACCATACCATACCATACCATACCAATGCAGAATAAGCTGTGATTGAATTTCCATTCACAAACTTTTTGAAGTGACCAAGTGTTCGCATGGAAGCAGATGCCAAACAAATCCCACTGTGGCAACAAATATGCCTCTCCCTACAAGAAATAAGTCCAGTTTAAGGTTTTCTGTCACTTTCATTAAACTCTGCTTTTATTAGTGGGGTGCACTTCATCCCTGCAATTTTTAAACAAATCATCTTTAAAGGGGCCCAATTTCAGCTATCACTAGTTCAGCTGCTTGCATTTTCCTTCACAACTTACACAGACCTGTAGTTTGTCATTCACTTAAGAACTATCTGAAATTCTCACATGATTCAAGTGCCCTCTTTATGCAATGATCAGTGCACAGATCCTGAATATGTTTTATTAACTTTATTGACACATTGCATATAAAAAACACACTCCTTTTCATTTATAAAAAAACTTCAAATAACTTCAATCATACCTAATTATTTTTTTAAAACAACCAGTACAAAACTAAACTCATGTGTGTCCCAATCAATAGGGTTCTCATATAAGAATTGGGGTTTCATCCATGTAAAATTATGAGTTGTTTTACAATAATGGCACTTTTATAGTAGTGGATTACCCATATCTCTTCAGATGAAACTCTGAAACAAAAATACCTGTATCAGGTTTGTCTATACTTTTGCTGCCCTCTTGTGATGATTTGTGTAATAATGCCTAAAAAGGAACATTTTGAAAATAGAACCACATAAAAAATAAACCATTTCTTAGAAAAATAGAAAAAAAAGATTATAGGCAATTTTAAATGCCCTTTACAGTACATAAACGCTTGATCATTTCTGTATTCACGGTGATGACAGGTCTCCTATAAATATCTGATTTATTCCAAATCTGTTAAGGAAAAAAGATTTCCAGAGGCGGCAGTAGAATTCTTTCAATTTCTGACCTGGAAACACTGAATTTCTAAATAAATTAACTCTCCACCCAACCTTTGCAGGTAATGAAACTCACAGATGAAATGGCCTTGCTTCTAATCACAGAATGTTATGGAATATTCATGTAAAAGCTGCTTTATACTGAAAATTAATGTAAAATGCTTTAACAATGAAAATTGATTGTTATGCTAAGTACAACAAATAAATAAACACAAAACAACCAATACTGTGCATCTATGCCTTGCAATGTGCAATATGCCCCAGAGGCCCTTATTTACAGTACTCAGGTAATTCTTATCAAACACTCATTTCTACAACATTAAATTATCTGCCTCTGTTCCAACTTGTGTTTCCCAACTACATGCATTCTGAAATAATGATCACTGTGTAAAGTTACATTTCACTTCTCTTAAACTTTTCCATGTGCCTGTTCAAGAAACTCTCTTTTGACTCCACTCTCTTTGACCAACAAACTAATGTTTTGTACAAGGCATAAACTCCAAGATCCCCAATGTTGCAATAAGCAGATTTTCCTGCTGTAAAAACTTGCCTTGGATGTGATTTTCCAAATCTTTTGTAAGTTATAAGTCTACTGAATCCTCAGGAGTGGGGTAAACAGCATCCAGGTAGTCAGTCACTTGATATGTTGTCTAGGTGACAACAGCCACTGGGGTGCTGATCAATAACAAGCATCCAGGTGTAGTGTCTGAGTTATGTGACTCTTAATAGTGGTGTTTGGCTATTTTCTATGCACTCTCTGTTGTTGTGGGAGAGACAGGAACCGCAGAGCGACAAAGTCCTTTGACCAGATATAGCTGAAATTCTATTCCTTAGCCCAAATGGTCCTTCAGTCACCCTACCATCTGCCAGAGGCACCTGACTTCAACTCATCTGTCAGTATAGGAATTACAAACACTCATAAATATGGACTGCAGAAATTGCTGTCTGAGTTATCATTAAAGAACAATAGTCAGACCATTGGTATGCAGATCATTTAGAGAGAGAATCCTCTGATTCATGCATTTATTTCATTAGTATTGTGTTGTCTTCATGCCGAAGGTCTCTTTGACACGCTAATGGTTGTGTTTGATGACCCATTATTGCATTACATCTACAGTTGGGGGTTTGGCAGAATAGTTACACATAGGCAGAATTGATTCTTCTCCCTAAACTCATTTAGTTGTTCACACTGGTAAACATTCCAGCATGTGATTACATTGTGGGATCTTGGCAGATCCATACCAGTTTTACTAAAGGCCTGGCCTCAATTCCTCCAATAGTAAAGGATATGCTGAAATTGAAAAGAAGAGCTTGGTTAGATGGGGTGGGAATATCTGGGAATTATGGAGACTGAGCAAAACAAAGCACTTTGTATACATTTTGGAGCTCAGGAGCATTTATTATAACAGAGATATTTGAAAGTGTTCCAGAGTCTTTCAGAAGAGCTAAGCAGTGTAGTTTTAGTGCAGGGTGCTTCACAGTGGGAAAGTTAGAGGGGTGGTATAGAGGAGGGAAGGCGAAAGTTAATGTGATAGTATGACAGGGGAAACAATGTCACATTTTTTGTCCTTGGTATGTTAATATAAACAGGAGATGTCTTATACCTCTGCTGAGATTAAGAGGATTTATCAATCTAAAACAGCATTTTATTTATCTTCTGAATTTTACAGACAAATAATTTGGGCGATGGACTCGTTCCCATGCATGGCCTTAAGGATTAGGAAAAGGATGTTTAACAGGAAAGACTGCTAATTTCTGAAAGTCTTTTGTGTTGTTTTTATGGAAAAGTAGTGTATAAGCCCCTTTTAGGATGGAAAAATGAAGGCCACTTGGCAAGGTGGGCCTCCTTCCTCTTCTCCCAGCTCCCTCTTGCAATCCAATGTCTTATCACAGTGTACCCTGAACCACCTGCCACTTGACAGTGTACTTCTCCCACCTTTATCCATGCAGTACACCACTCCTCCCCATAGTTACCTCCATGCAGCATACCTCTCTCTCTCTCTCCCTCCCTCCCTTCAGTACACCCCTCATTCCCCCTTCATGCCTACAGTGCACCTCTACTCCCCCTCTGCTGCAAAAGTCACTTACCTCAGTCCCACTGGCAGCATCATCCTGTACTGTCATCTTCCTCTGTTTCTCCATGATAAATGCAGGGGTGTGACATCAACATTAGCCCTGCCCCTGCGTCTAATGCAGTATGCTGGCAGTGGGACTAATGCTGATACCCTTGTCCCATTGACTCTACTGCTGTGATGGGTCCATTGTTATTGCAAAGAAGGGGTCACTTTCTCCTGATCCACAATGGCAGATTTAAGTATTGCTTGTGTAGGATCAGTGTAGGCCATTAAGGGCTATATTTAGACAGCAAATAAAAGAAGGGAGTGGGGAGCTCTCTTTGGAACAATCTCTGTTCTGGTGGAAGAAGTTGAAGATATGGGTGTCAGGGTCACAAGTTATCTTGCTCAGCATGACAGGTGACGGTGGCCATTCAGTCATCCAACCATCATCTATACCAGTTAGCCTGGGTGGAGCATGACCACAGAAAAGCACTCTGAGAGACTCTGGTGGCCCCTCAGCTGCTGTACCGCCACAATGTGGGTCTCTGGAAAGCTGATCTCAACAACCTCAAGAGGGTCCAGAAAAGGTCAGTGCTTCTGGTGCTGAGAGGTTCTTTATTCATACTCATTGTTATAAAGCAAAAAGGATCTAGGAAAGGCTCTTGTAAAAAGAGAGTTCAAAGGTCAGTTTCCAAATCTTTCCACCAAGGTCAAGAGAGCCTTTTTCCCTGAATTGCTATAAAAATGTGGATAAATGAACTGGGGATAAATACTGTATATTATTGAAACACCAGCAGGAAATTCAATGTGGCCTCATTATATTATTGACAAGGTTCACCTGGTATGAAAGTACACATGGATAGATCTCAACTGCACCAGCCAAGTCCTGTCCTCAAAAGGGCATTATTCCAGCAGCAGGCAAGGACAACTATTGAAAAATTCCTGTTTCAAGAACAGGATTCATTAAATGTCAACAAGGAAAATGATTAACCGGCTCAGCAAGTTATGAGAAACATTTTCTGATTTAGCTATTTAATTCCCATTCTTAAGAGTGAATGTGCAATAGGTAGGGGTGTGACCAAGCCTGACTCTGCAGAAAAATTGCAGTGAAGTCACATCGGTGAGGAAGAGTCACATCAGTGAAAAATCATGGCGTCACAGAGCGGGTGGTGCCATATTGGACTGTATAAATGAGCCGACTGGTCGAACGCTTCCATATTCCACTTCACCCCTCCACGACTCCTCTGTGCGACATTAGGTGAGTGACAGCGCTTTAATGCATTGAATAGGCTCTGAGGCATCAGTACTTGTTGGAATAGAACAGTGATGAGCCTGGTCGTCTCTTTCTGCCAATCTTTGTAAATGAGGATTACCTTTCAGAGCACCCAAATTTTCGCTCTTTGTTGGTCGCTACCTGAAACTCTCTGATGTATGAGGTGCACTTTGCTTTGACTGTATTATCTGAATTCTGCCAATATTTCTGATATAACTGTGTGCTCAGATTTACAAAATGAATGAATGAATGAATGCAGTTGAGTTATGACATCAGATCTCACAAGGGCAGATGTTAATAGCACAGCCGCCTCCTCGGTTCACCTTTTAAAACTTCTGAGACAGATTCGCGCATATGTGTCAAAAGACAACTGTTCCAGGATTGGCTCGGCCATTATAAGTATAAAGATTCAATATTTCCCTATATTATCATATGGAACAAGCATGGACAACCCACGCAATTTGCGGGTGGTCCAGAACAGTGCTGTACTTATAATTTAGGGACTCAGGCGCAGGCATCATGTCACTCCAGGAAGAGAAGCATTGCATTGGCTTCCTGTGAAAAAGCACATTACCTATAGGGTTCCAACTATAGGTGCCTATATGGATAATGTCCAGAACACCTAAGGAACAGAGACAACAGACTACCCATGTGTAGAGTCCTTTGATCCAACCATACAGGATCTCTTTCTGTCCCCAAAGCCTACCTGGAAAGAGCGGGAAAACTGACCTGTGACTTTGAAACTTACTCAGTTCAGAATACTCTCTCTATGACCGGCATGATTCAAAGATCACTTAAAAACATACTTGCTTAGTGTTCCGTAATCATCCTCCCACCTGAACGGGTCGCTTTTAACCTATGACCCGGATATGTACCTTTTGATTTTTCCTTATTTGTTTGTCTTTGGGATGAGCTCCTCACTGATGTGTTTTGTTTTGGTCTATGCGCTATATGCCTCGTAAATTAATAAATAAATAAATAGAGCAGCAAAGGGTGTCACTCTGGGCTTCTCGGCGCATATTGTGGTGAACCCCTTGAGATGCGCCAGAGTGAAGATCATCGTCGATTGTCATTTCTGCAAGAGGTTTACAAGCTATACATTATGCTGTAGCATGAAAATGAGATGTAACGGGTTTAAAGATCTTGTGTAAGTGAGCTAGGGGATCTCAGTGTGATCTACGTTCATGGAATATTAAATTCACGCTCATGCAAATAAGGGCAGTGACCGAATCATTTTCTGTTATCCAATTGGTGTATACTCTCTTGGCCCCGCCTCCCATTACAGGTTTTGCCATTAGGTTTAGAAAGCGCGGTTAGCATTAACTGAGTTTTTTTACACTTAAAGCCAAATTACAAGTTTAGCTTTTCTCGTTATTTAACGAGAATATTTACACCTGCTCTAAATAACTGTTTTTCATGTTTCTCCCTAAGGAGCAGCTTGAAAACAAAATTTCAAAAAACTGAAAAGTAGAAGCCGCCCTCCCTTTCCCTAATTTTTTATGGGATGTTTAATGCCAAAATTTTGTGTTAAAAATCACGGAAAAGAGGCGACTTATAAGTATTTTGATATTGTTGCTTACTGACAATTTCAAAACTTCCAATTACCCCTTAAAAATAGATTTTTTCACATTAAAGATTTAACGTGAAAAACATCTGTCGTTCAAATGAACAACTTAAGTGAAAAATTGGTGGTAACTGCCAATTTTTCAATTTAAAAGCCAAAATGTATTTTTTTTGCGGAAACCACGAAAAAAGTAATAATTTTGGTGTTAAAACTTACAGTTATTGCCAATTTAAGTATCAAACTTGTAATAAGGGGCAGGTGTGAACTATGCATGTACTGAATTTAGGCTCAAGTTGGAATCTGACTGAATCCCAGTCAATTTCTGGAATTCAGCTGAATGTTTCCTAAAATATTTCTGCAGCCAAATACCTGATGTTCATTTTCCATACGCCTCATTCAGGCCAATGTTTACTTGCTTCTTCTTCCTGCTGTTCTTCTGTGACTATTGAGAACTGAAATTGAGAATAATGTTTATGGTTCTGTCATCAGGGATTAAACTCACCCTGTGATTGGCAGCAGTCACTACTCACCTATAACTGCCTCCAGGTACACAAACTATAAAAATGGATTTAAACTTTTTATTTCCTTACAAGATTTGGAAAGAAGTCTAGCCTTAGTTGCTTGCTTTTAAGATGCAGAAAAACACATTCACACTTTTTAAAGTAATTCATTATGCACTGGTATTTATATTAAGTGTTAACAATTTAAATAGTTGGTTAAGTAAAGCACCTGCTGCAGGGAAGTGTTTTACTCTTGGCAGCACCAACCCATCTCTTTACCCTTCTCAAGTTTATGAATAGAAAATGTGAGTAAAGCAATTTATATCGAGTGATATTACTGTATTAATGATGAAAGCAGCCAAAGGTGCATGAGAGGCCTGCACACTATCAATTTGGACAGCTCTGTACACCTTGCAATGTGGAATATGTAGTCATGCATTGATAATAGGAAAGTGTTAGCCCTGGAATACAAAGGAAAAAGCTGGACTAGGAACTGATTGTTCCTGTCAACCTGTGCATTCCTATTGTGGATCATGTCTGTACTGGGCGCTCGGATGCCCCAGGGTTTGCAGCACGTAATAAATGATTAAATAAAATAAATAAATGCTGCGAGTGGAGAAAGAGTGGGTCATACCTGTAGTCTTGGTGTGTTTGTTTGGGGGACATAGCTATACTAATACCTGTAGTGTCTGTGTGTCTGGGGGGACATAGCTATACTAATACCAGTAGTGTCTGTATGTCTGGGGGGCATAGCTATACTAATACCTGTAGTGTCTGTGTGTCTAGGGGGCATAGCTATACTAATACCTGTAGTGTCTGTGTGTCTGGGGGGCATAGCTATACTAATACCCGTAGTTAGGGGTTTATAGATACACTACTTACAGTGGGTTATGCCTGCATTGGGTCATTCCTATAGTGTTGGTAGGCTGTTCCATTAATACTGCCTTATTTCCCTTAAAAAGCACAGTGAGGAAAGACCCCGCCCCACCCCTGGCAGAGACATGTAAGTTTATGTCAAGGGAGCAGGCACCCAAAGCACCCTCTGAGCTGGCGTTGCAGCACAAAGTGGTGCTGTCTGTGGTTGGGCCGGGTCACCTGACCTGTGTTACGTCACATCTGAATTCTGTAAGTGACATTATTTGGCACCGTATTACTTTTCTCGTTCAAAATAGCGGCAAAAAAGAAAAGTCCTGAAAGTCTTATCTTTGGTCAGTGTCCCAGAGAACACGCGCGGCGAGTCGAATTCTGTTTCAAACCTCTTCGCCGCAATTACAGTTTGAGTTTTTCCCTGTTTACTTTATCTGGACTGGCTTCTGTAACCCAGCTTGAGTTGTGTGCCAATGTGGCTCGGCTCAGCCCTGCCTCCTTACCCCCTCCCCCCCGACCGCCCCCCCCAGCTTCCACGTATCTGAGTTCTCCAGCTCTCTCACCGAATAAGTTTGCATTTTGTAAATCTTTGTGTTAATTCCATCGGAAGCCCAATTGCGCAGACTTTCCCTGCAAGACCCCGTTATTTCTTCCCAGCTGGCAGCCCTTCTGAAAATTCCAGTGACGCTGGGTTCTGTCAATGCGTTTCTGAAGGAGCATAAAACTGCGATTGAGAACTTGGGCGCTGACGCTTCTGTGATGGGGCCTGCCCTGTGTTTGATGGTCTGAATGATATGGGCTCGGCTGATGGGTCCTCAATGGCAGTGCCTTTTATCCCCCGCCCCATTCTCCTCCGCCGTTCCATTTCAGGCCATTTTTTATATGGGAGGCAGCTGTGATAAAAGATATTTTAATATTTCTGCCTTTTTTTACAGTTTTGTACTCTTATTTCCACTCTAAAAGGTTTGGTAGACATGATATTGAATCTTTTTCTTTCTGCCATTTGGTCACAGAAAGTTCCCTCTATGTGCTATACCATTGCGCATTGCTTTGTCTGATGTGATTCCCCTATTTACTCATAGGGGTGTTAATTGTAGGCTGACAAACATGGAAGGTCTCCCAGTAGACAGACGGATATCCTGGGAGGATATAAGTACAATGCGAAAAGATCCTGAACACAGCAGTTGTGGTCACTTCATAAGCATCACGTCACACAAACTTCAAGAATGCATCATATTTTTATTTATATTATAAACAATGGAAAACCAGCCAGTGAAAAAGCATATAAAAGATTTCAGAACTCTGTGACCATTTGCAGTGATTGTTGTGTCCTGAACTTAGTAACATTATCCTAGTGACCTACACAGTATATATTTGTGCAGGTTTCCTCTGGGGTTTATTTATGTTCTCTCTGCGGTAAGGCTTGTCTCTAGCTATCACTGCCTTTAGACCCATGAGGAGGAAACTTGGTGTTGAGGAGCCCGTCTGAGGGGTTCTGCTGTCTCCCCTGCAGCTCCCTTCAGGTCATGGGCGTCACTCCTGTGGTGTGGGTTATGATTTGACCATTGGAGTCTGGTTGGGGGGATTTTAATATTTGCCTGGTGGATCCTTCCTATTCAACAGACTTTACTCCTCTATTCTGTGCCATAACCCCGATTAATGTTGCGAGCGCCCTGCTGAGTAAAGGGGCGAGGCGCCATGATGAGGCTTTTGTTGTGAGCTGGCTGTGCTAAATCTTTTTGGTATTAAATGGGAGATTTAAAGGTGATTCTCCTACAGCTTCGACTTTAGGCGAGCAACCTGTTTCTCCACTATTGATTCCTGGTTAATACAGCATCAGTGGCTTGTTATAAGGACTTTCAAGCGATTGAGGGTGGGCAATAGCGATCATTTTCCAGTTGCTCTTACTTTGTTGGCTCAAATGGCGGCTTTTCTAGCCTGGCTCAAACTTGTGATATGATTTAAAAAAAAAAAAAAGTTAATTGTTGTCTATATCTATCAACATTTTGCTGGATTCTGGGTGCATTTGCTGTCTCGGCTGAGGGTTTTTCCTCTGACTGATTCATGTGAAGTAATCTTTCAAAATGTTGAATAAGGAGATTGTTAAACCTCTAATTGTTGTTGAAGGGAATATCCATCAGATGGAAGCCAGTAGTAAGCTAGTGTGGTTTGACAGTGTGTTAGTGCTAAGTGTAACTTAAACCGGGCATTGGGAGAGGAGACTGGCTGCTCGCCCATTGTCTAGTGCCACCCTCCAATTACATACAGTAGAGACTGATTATTGGTGGAAAACCGACAGTTTAAAAAAAATCTTTTTTTTTTTTAAACAAATTATGATGTAAAAAAGATTTTGGCGGACTTGGGTCCACTAGTTTTTTTGGCGGCCGCCTTTTTTTTTGCGGCTGCCAGTTTTTCAGTATGTTATCCGCTAGAATAAGCAGGCAGCTGGGCATTTCACAATGAACTGCCAAACAACAGAGAAATGTTGCAGCCTGTGGCAGGAGCCAGTGATGAGCACTAAACTTCTCTAAGTAAACAATGCCAGGCCCGGACACGAGGATGGTGCCTGGTGCCCACCAGCATGTGCAAAACGTTCTGACATTCTACACTGGACAGCGCCCGCCGCCCGCCAGACCTTTAACTATTTATTAGCGTCAAAGCAGCTGTCACTCTGTGACCTCACCCCCGAGCACGTTGAGACTGTAGAGTAGGGTAAGTAATTGGAGGCAATTTCAAAGCTTGTCTTCCAGAAGTGTGTGCGATTCCTCTGGTGACTGCTGACAGTTTTATTATGCCAATAAAGATAACAAGCAGAGAACATTTATATTCAAAGGAAGGTGGCCTGTAATTCTCCTTCA
>JAXIUS010000046.1:0-12901 GCA_035593325.1 Pseudotriton montanus
CTATTTGTAACCAGTGTGATATATGTATGTTGTTATGCCGCAAAACTGTAGGTGTCAATTTTCAGTAATTTGTATTTTGTATTTTGCTCTATTAAATGTGGTCATTCATGTGATATAATACAGTCAGTGGGTGGTGTTTGTTGTGAAGTTGTTTAAAACTGCTGAACTTTAGAATAACTACAGTGTTTTCCACAATATGTTTTTTGTGTTTCAGAGGCTGCCTCTCCGTGGGAGAAGAGGTGCTCTGCAGGTAAGTGGCGAGGGTTTTTTATTAGGGGGACGGAGCTGTATTTTGGAGTAAACACCTAGGGTGGAGTTCTCCTTTAAGATTTCTTGTGGGCCACTAAAGTCTAGGGTGGGAAGAAATATGAGAGCATTTGCAAAGATATACTGGCGGAGGCCAGAACGCTGAAGAGACAGACATTGCGGTCTATGCACATTTTCAGGTGAAGCTGCACGTAGTGGGCAATGTCTGAAATGTGGAAGCGATTGGTCCGTTGAACATAATTCTGCGTCATGGTTAAAAAATTGTGTAAATCAATTGTATAGATTCATAGAGTTCAAATCAAAAATCCTAGCTCAGTAGTTGAGCTGGCTTATATAGTTATCTGGTTTCATGTGAGGCTGATTCTGAGGCTGATTCTGATTAGAGTCGTTTTGCAGTTGGCGGTTGCGTGTAGAGCTGGCCACGGCGTGTAATTATTTAGCTTAGCACCCTTGCTGGAGGTCGTTGCTCCACATAACTTCTAAGGTGTGACCTGTAGAGCGTTTGCTTTTTTTATCAACTTAATTACAATGCACAAATTATCGCAAAAGCCAATACAAACATAAATAAAATAAAAATTCCATACATAAAGGGGGAAAGAAAAGAGGAGATAAGTGATGTAAAGTACAGGCCCAAATCATTGTTCCGGAGTAGGTTTAAATATAATCAAGTCTATCAGACGGCAACAGGCTCGCTCTTGAAAAGAACCGTAGCAGATGTGAATATATACTGTCCTTGTAGCTAGGTCTACATAAGTCCACATGTTCCTATAACATCCGACAATTCCCTTTGTGCACTTAATGAATTACCCTCTGAGCGACAAGATGTTTTCCATGTACATATTACGGAACCGAAGGAAAACCACCAAATGGATTGTCCGAGCAGGAGAACACATTATTTTACATAGAGTTCTTATCAGAACCAAGCCTTTACATCAGTAAATTGAGTGCTCCCAGTGTCATCAGGCATTGCATAGAACAGTCATTGGCTTTCAAGTAATCTGCCAGCATCGACCATTTGGAAGTAAACATCCCAGCACTGTTTAAAATGGCGTAATGCATCTTTTCCATAGCGAGCAGAAACCACACTCTGTTCCACCAGCTCAACAAAGCGGGTGTCACGGGTTGTTTCCAGATATTGGAAATAGATGTTTTAGCAGCTACAAGCAAAATGTTAGTTAGGGTAATACGTTGCAATGAAGCTTCAGGTGGTTCCGTCATGTTCCAACAAAGAAATATTCGCTTCTGAGAGTGGTCGACGGTACTACCCACAATGTTATGGATAGCCTGCAGGACGGCGTCCCAAAACATGTGGATAATACGACAGTCACAACAGACATAAGAATGAAACATCCTGCCCACATCCTCTCCAGCACTAATTGGTACGAATAACCCCGTCTTACACAACCGTTCTAGTGTCAAACCATCTGATGGTTACCCTCGTCGAGGATCCAAGTGTGGTAGCAAATTGTCTGCGCCATATTTGACTCCAGTCATCTTCTATAAATTCAGTACGCAAATCTCTGAGCCAGCTGCAAACGTGTGTGGGCTGTTTCTTCACTGGAGTATTCACTAGTAGCTTATATATAACAGAAATGAGGTGTTTACCGTTGACCTGCGTTCTCAGAGCATTCTCAAAATTCATTGGTTATCTCAAGGCCCCTGCAACGTTCTCTTTGAGTAACAGCCGGCATCTGACCTACGTGTACCTAAACCTATCCGTCTCATTCAGGCTAAAATCCCTTTTACATGTGTTAAAGGATTTAATAACTTCTCCTGAGAACATATCTCCTTATTCATATTTACATTCAGAATCTGACATTTATCATAATTGACCTTAAATCCGGACCACGCACCTCAGCTGCCTATTTCCTGCTGTAGGTCACTATGGAATAGAGAGGGTCAATCAAGGTCAGCAGCACATCATCGGCGAATAGAGATATTTTGTACTCCTCAAGGCCGGACCGAATACCCCTAATCTGTATATTAAGTTGGAACACCTGGGCTAAAGGTTCTATGGTGAAAGTAAAAAGTAAAGGTGAAAGGGGAAATCCCTGACACGTGCCCCTGCCAGTCAGAAACGGTGCTGATACAGAACCGTTAAGCCTAATTGAAGCAGTGGGGAAATTGTAGCTAGCTGTGATCATTCTACAAAAGTCAGACCAAAGCTAAAATGTGATGGTTTTAACTTAAAAAAATTACAATACACACAATCAAATGCTTTCTCACCATCGAGGGCCACAAGGAAGGCAGGACAAGCCTGGCGTCGGAGTTTATCCATAAGTAGAAATGTACATCGGGTGTTATCGTACGCATTTCTAGAGGTAATAAAACCAGATTGATCTAGGTCTACTGACTGGGGCATCAAGGATTCGAGTAGTTTTGTGAGTGTTTTGCTAAAAGATTTAAGATCAAAATTCCAATGGGAAATGGGCCTGAATGATGCACACTGGTCCGGCTTTTTGCCAGCTTTGGGGATCAATGAAATTGCGGCTTCAGTCAATGAGGGCGGGAGGATTCCCATAGTTCTTACATGATGAAAGATGTCCATCAGTTGTGGTGCAATAAGGTCACGGAAGGTCTTATAGACCACAGCGGATACTCCATCTGGGCCATCCTTTTATGGCCTCCAATAATGCAGTTAACAAAGTTTCTTGTTCTAATAACTTCCCCTGTGCAACGGATAGTCTGGGCAGGGAGATCCCCTCTAGATCGGCTCGCTGATCTAGGCCATCCTCCTCTTGCCCCTCATACAGTGACCCGAAAAAGTGACACAACTCCTCCTGCTTTTCCTTTTCTTCTGTTAGGAGACACCCACCCCTGGGATCTAGCATAGTCGATTCTGGGTGCGTCTTCATTGATTTAATTAATTTTTCATTTATACCGTGCTGGCGCCCAGAGGCATCTGGGCCCAGCAGGGGTTTCAGCAAAGCAAGTCAATAAGCAGAGCTTGGTGGTAGTGTTCTAGCTTACCTGAACAACGAAACGTCAGAAGATAGAGTCTGCATTTCCCTTAACCAGGGATCAAGGGAACCACCGACAACAGGAAAAACCCTCCAGGGAAGAAAAAACCTGTTGGAACAAGTTTGTCAATGAGGTCAGGGAAAAAGTAACAGAGGAAAGGAAGGGGAACTGAAAGGCAGGAACCTCAGACCTAAACTACTAAAACTATCTGACCCTGACCTAAAGGAAACCTGAAATACAGGAACCTAAGGAAACCTACACTAACCCTAACTATACTAGGATAACTCAAGCACTAACGAGAAGGACAGGGTCCAAAAGTAGAACAAAAAAGACAAAACCTCCAGTAAACCAAGGCAACAAGAAAACGATGGAACCAGGACCCAACCAAAGCGAGCACCAGCACGAGCAGGCCAAAAAAAATAAACGGAAATGGACGACAAACTCAAAATTAAATAACCAGAAGGACAAATGAAGAACAGATATGAAACTAACAAAACGAGAAATCTCAGACAACACGCTACCAATAAATCACCAGAAAAACACTCTCAGGAAACAAGAGGCAATCAGAAAAACTGAGGCCGGGCGTACTCACTGTGGTGTGTGTTGCTTGGAGTGAAATGCCATTAAATGCTGTAGCTCCTTGTGTACTCCTGATGTTCCTGCATCGCGTCGGTCAATGCAGAGCGTGCATCGCAGCTAAGGTGGGGGAGTAGACCACATCTACATTCCAAGCAGAGTGCAGCCATCTTGGAAGAAGCCGTAATCAGTCTGATCGTCCGGTTCCGCAATCTCACTCGGCAGGGAAACTGCCGAGTGGCACCGGTATAGAGTTCAAATGTATGAAGGTAGCGCAGTTTCAATTACAGGTGGTGTAGATTTGGTTGCAGGAGTCAGAGAGAGTCAGTTAAACACAGTGGTCTTGAGGGCTCGGCAAAAGCACCAGTAGGAAGGTATGGCCCACAGGGCGCTGGGGAAGAGGGTTCCATAGGGTGGGGGCCACCACCTTGAAGGAGGACCCATCTGCTCTTTTGGTGGAGAAGCGGGGGATGAGGAGTTTGTTGTCGTTGGAGGAGCGTAGCGTTCTTGCAGTACGTGGCTTTGTATGGTGTTTGCCAGGATTGGGGGGGCTATGTTGGAGCAGAATCAGTGGGCAATTGACAGGGCTTTGAAGTCAAGGCGGGACTGAACAGGAAGCCAGTGCAAGTCTCGTCTGGTGTCAGAGATGTGGTCTTTTCTGCCGAACCCTGTGGATGCAGAGACAGTGTTGTTCTGTGTTGTTTGAAATTTGCTTATTTTTTTTGTAGTTGCCAGCAAGGAGATTGTTACAGTAGTCTTACTTCGCTCCTAAGACGGCACGTGCGATGGCAGCGCAGTTGGCAGGGGAAATGAAAGGTCTCATCTGAATAATGAGTTTTAACTAGTAGGCTGAGGATGATATGATTTCGCTTACTTGTCTGGTCATATGAGCTCGGCCTAGTGTCTTCACGGATTTGGACACAGGAATGGAGTTGCCAGCGATGGTGGTTTCTGGTGATGGGGACAAGTATTTGAGTGTCGTAAGCAAGTGTATGACACCCTGAGTGAGTACAACTTATCGAAGAGGGGTTTCGTGTAAATGTTGTATAGGGTGGGTGACACACACGAACTCTGCGGTACAACTCATGCAACTAGACTGGGGGGGTGGCGTTCCCTCCTAAGAAGATTTTGGAGGTCCTCTCAGAAAGGAAGGTCTCAGCCCAGCTAGCTGCTTCGGGGCAGTAGTTAGCGGTGGTGTTGAGCCTTTGGCACAGAGTCGGGTGGTTAACTAGGCTGAAGGTGGCTGAGAGGTCAAGGAGTCTGTGCCGTGATGGGGTCTGAATCCTGACTGTCTGACTCCTAGAAGGTGGTTCTCCTTGAGGTACTGTTGTATTTGGAGTTAGGCGGCTCTGTCAGGATCTTTAAGAGGAAGGGCGGATTCGTTGGAATGGAGGGGTTGAGGGAGGGCTTTTTTAGGAGGGGGATGATCCAGGATTCTTTGACGGAGGATGGCACAGAAGAGCTGGCAAGGATGAGTTTATGAACTGGGTGATCAGCGTCAGAAGGTGGGTGGCACAATCCTTAATGATGGGCGTGGGACAGGCATCACCTTTACAGGTGGAAGGTTTCAGTCCACGGATGATTGAGGTCACTTGAGATTCTAAGAAGGATGTGAATTTGAAGGGGAGGTGGTGTGTGTTTTAGGTGGGGTGTCAGGGCGGTTGGATGAGATGGAAGCTTATTTTGCAGATATCTTGTTTTTGAGGAGGGTAATTTTGTCGTTTATGGCTTTCTGGATGCTGGTGCACCAGGCATCATCCTTAACCATGTCTGAGGTTTGGGAGCCCGGGTCTATGAGCTCTCTTTGAAAGCAGAACAGTTCCATAGTGTTGGATGCATTAAGAGATTCAGATTTTGCTCTTATGATGCCGGCTCTGTAGCGCTTTGCAGCTGCTTGGTAGGAATCTTTGGTTTGGTCAGAAGGGTTTTTCGCCTGATTAGCTCTAAGCGCCTCTGGGCTGCAAGGAGGGTTTGCAGGTCTGGGGTAAACCAGGGTTTGTTGCGCTTTTTGTGGGACTACCAGAGACAGGTTTTAGGGGGGCAATGGTTTTGAATGCAGGAGTGATGAAGTCAGAGAGTAGTGGTTGGCTAACTCGGTTGTGGTGGCATTGGGTGTAGGTGCTGCTGAGGGGGTGGAGAGGATGGGAGTGAGGGCGGAGGGGGCTATTTTCTGTTTATTGAATTGATAGGATGGTCTGAAGGGGTCGGTTTGGGCAGTAGTTTGATTGGTAGCGGGATGGTGTCGTGGTCAGACCAGGGGCAGGGGAGGACTGATGCTTGGGTGTCCATATTGAGGGTGGCAACCCAATCTAGGGTCCGGCCGAGCCTCTGGGTTGGTAGTGTGATCCGCTTCATGAAGAGATGGTTGGGGAGGGCAGAGGAAAGAAAGGAGGCAGCGGCATCATCTGGGTCATTTAGCCCCAGACAGATGTCCCCCAGGGTGATGTATTGGGTTTGCGACTTAAATGTTGGGGAGACAGCTAGGAGGAACTCGTCCTCGGAGGGGCATGTAGTAAGTTAGAAGCAGGTTGATGGTGGAGTGGGGGAGAGGGCGAGTTTGCCGAGGACAGTGTTGCAGCAATGGAATGCGGGTGGGCTACAGAGGCAGAGTGGTAGGTGTTCTCTGTGGATGCGAGCTATGCCGCCACCTTTGCCTACTGGCCGGTCGGCTCTGAGGATGCTGTAATGGAGGGGGGGCAAATGTGAGAGCAGGGCCAGAGACTGCATTGAGCCAGGTTTTGGTTATGACTAATATGTCAAGTTATTTGTTGACAATGAGGTAATGTATTTTGATGGTATGGCTGGGCAGGGACTATGTATTGAGTAGTGCACATTTTAGGGATGCTGAGGGGGTTTCTAGGGCAGGAGGAGAGTGGGGAGGTTTGGGGATTTTACCTGGCCTGGTGACTGGAAGTAAAGCTTGTGCGGCTCAGTTGCGGACTGGCGCAGATGGGCTTCACCATTTTGTTGGTCCCTTCTGCTGTGCCCATCAGCTGCACCTGCAGGCTTGGCATGGGCCCGTTGATAAAGTGGCCCATGTCTGTGGGTGCCGGGAGTTCTTGGAGGCTGGTAGGGGGTGGTGGGTGTCTAGGATGGTTGTGATTGGCTGCACGCCAGCAGCCTTCGCTCAATTGTCGGCTGCAGCAGCACCCGACATCTTGAGTGAGGATGGGCCGGTGCAAGCCCTCAGATGTTTCAGGCATTCAGTTTTGTTGCTGGGGCGAGAGCACTGAGGCCCTCCAGGGGAGGCTGCAGTGAGTATGAGGCTGGGGAGGGTAGCAGAAGGCATGCCTTTGTTGCTGCTGTTTATGCAGCTTGGAGAGGTGGAGGCATGGGTCCTCCTTACTTGGAAGTTATGTGTGAGCTCAAATATACTGATCCACTTTGTTCAATTTCTACTTCAGCAAACCAAAATCATTGTTTCCTATAAAACATTTGTTTTATACATCACACAAATTCTTTTTGACCACAGTTAGTTCTTAGATTTTATTTCATTGTCAATGCCCACCACATGTTCATAGCCGAGTGAATGTATGGTCATTTTAAGGAATGTATCCAATCTTTGTTGTTGCTTTTTCTACTTATTCATCGATCTCTTTGACTAGAAGCCGGTGGTGGGATATGTCAATCAGGGCTGCAGGATGCTTTGTTACCGATATCTGTGTTTCTGCACAGGAAGCAGCAGCTACAGGTTTGCACATTAGGAACTCTGTTCTTTTTCACTCTGTGCAGCATGGTGACATCACAAATCGGCCATTCTACAGCACCTCATCCCCTTATTACAGTGGGCTAATAGCTTGCCTGCCTTGTTACTACCTACATAGTACCTTTGTTTAGTATATGAGACCATTTTCAGCCCTGTGAGTGTGCAACACCCTCAACTGGCCCCTTTTTTTTGTGTAAGGGATTTTAATAATAATAATGTAATTTATTGTAAATTAATACATAAAATATAATCGCAAATAGAAAATGAATTCAATAGTATATACAAAATAAATAAAACATACATTTTATGTAACATGTTTTGTTAAACAAACATAATTTCTAAATGTTAAAATTATCTTTTCAGAGTGTATTTAGACTGCTGTCTTTTGTTAAAATTCCACATTGTTTATAGTAATCAAATAGTCGTGATATTTCTATAATTGTGCAAAGGTTTTTTAAGACTCGCATATCCAAATCAGGATCCTCAGGACGAGAAAGGTTCATCCCAATCCATCTCGCTCTAATTTCTTTAAACTTAGGGCATATACATGTAATGTGTGTCCAAGTAGAGCATTCCATATCATTGTATACACATTCACAAAATTCATTACTTTCTATTTTTGCACATAGATTATTATAAATATTTAAACGAAATTTGATAAAGAAACGTAAAAGTGTAAACGAGGAAGCAAAAAACACATAGTCTGGCACCAAATACAGATCATATATTATATAATAGTCTTTCAAAGAATTATATTTCTTTAGCAAATCCATATCTACTATTGCATTTTTATTAATAGCAAGTCTTCTCCATAAAAATTTCGGTATACTCAGTTCTTTCATTTGGAGCCACTTCATTGATATTTTCCAATCAAGAAATATATCATCAATCATTCTTTTTAGTTCATTAGTGGAGTCAGTTTTTGTATTAAATATATCTTGGATTGCATTGCCACATGGAGTATTTATAGACATTTTAGAAATTTTTTATAAAAACTGCATAAATCTACTCTGGGCCAGAATGTTACAATTCACTATGCCCAACTCAGTTCTGATCGCCACTCCAGGTGTTGCTGTGGGCAATGAGAATAACATTCTAATTAGTATCTGTTCTATTTTTTGGTACACAAAAGAATTGTCTAATACCCACATTTCCGAGCCATATAGTATGGTTGTTTGTATTTGCGCTTTGTATAATTTTATCAAAGGTAACCAACTAGCAATCCCATATTTTTCGGCAAGTTTTTTCACAGACAGGACTTTACTTATGCATTTCTTTTTCACCACTTCCGCATGATACAACCATTTTCCTTTTTTATGAAAATTCATTCCCAAATAACAATAATGTTCGACTCTTTCCAGTTTTTCTCCATTCATTGTGAAGTTCATTTTACATTTTTTTGTTTTCTCAAATACAAGAATTTTTGTTTTATTGATATTTACACTAAGTTTATTCTCTGTGCAATAGTTTGAGAAAATATAAATTTTTTCTTGAAGACCCTGGGTAGTGAGATCAATAAGTGCAGCGTCATCTGCGTAAATTAATGCATTAGTCAAGATGCCATTTAATTTCGGAGGCATTGATTTAATACTTGTTTTTTTATATATTCCAGCAAATCTGCTGTATATAAGTTATAGAGCATAGGTGCCATTGGGCATCCTTGTCTTACACCCCTCTGTGTGAAAATTCTGTCTGTGAGCTCACCTGATGCGCCATATCTAAGTTCGACCCAGGTTTTATTATAAAATTGACGAATCATATGTAGCAGTTGTATGGGAATCCCCCATTTTAGCAATTTGAACCATAACAAATTTCTACATATAGTATCGAATGCAGAAGATAGGTCACAAAAACAGACATAAAGTTTAGCACCTCTATTAAAGGTCTTTTTGATAGCTGTATTCAAGGCAAAGCAGTGCTGGATGGTGCCGCAACCTTTGCGGAAACCACCCTGTTCTTGTGGTAGTATGTTTTTATCAGCTACCCATTTTTCTAACTGTTTGTATAAATAGATGGCAAACAATTTACCCACAGCGTCCGCCATGGCGAGTATTCTGTAATTATTACAATCCTTTTTCTCTCCCTTCTTATATATAGGAACAGCTACAGCTCCTTTCCATAAGTCTGGGATTACTCCTGTCTCCAGTATATTATTGAACAAGATTACTAACCTCGGAGCCCAAAAGTCTATGTTGTTTTTAAAGATGGCAATTGGCAAGCCATCAGGGCCAGGAGCTCTGGAATTTTTAGATGATTTTAATAATTCGGTCATTATTGCAATATTTAGCTGTGGCAAAACCTCGTCATTTTTATTATAGAGATGTTCTTTAACTACTGCAGTATTGGTTTTATCAAAGTGTGCTGAGATAAACTTTTCCCATTCCTGTTTGGATATACCTGGAGCAATTACAGCATCTTTGATACCATTTGCCTCTCTGACAATATTTCAAAATTTAGTATCGTTTTTCTCTGTTAGTGCAGCATCCATAATTTTCTACAGCTTTTTATTATTTTCATTACGTTTATTCCAGAAAAAGATTTTCCTTTCTTTATTTAATCGAGATTTTTCTATTTTCCTTTCCTCCTCATTAATTATCATTCTTGTTTGTCTTATCAAATAATTACTAAGTTTCTTGAATTCATAGCATTCCATATCAAACCATGTATTAGTTTTTTCACGAATTACATTTTGTTGCCAAAATACTTTCCTTATCTCCTTGCAACATTTTGCAAAGATATGACAGCAATTTACTTCATCACAAGTTGTAAAATCATACTTCATCAGAATATCCTTACATAAGAAATCCAGGTTCATACTATTGAACTTACCCCAGGAGAAGTGCCATTTTTTTCTACATTGCAGCTGGTAATCTAATTTTGTATTTTCTTTTTGTGCATTTTTTAAACAAATGGACACTACAACATGATCTCCATATACAAGATTAGAGATTTCAATATTCAATATACATTTGTCAACCCAGCTACTAGTCATAGTCAAATCTATTTTTGTTTTCACATTTCCTTGAATAAATGTAAACTCATTAGTATTCCCTGAGTTCTTCTTATTACTAGGTATTATCAAATCATTTTCTACTAAAATAATTTCCAGCTCTCTAACCCATTTTGGAAATGTATCATTTTTTTGCGATTTATCCGTTAAATCTTCTATTTGGTAGCTTGGCTTCGGCTATATATAGTCCATATTCAATCTATTGCATTTGTCCAAATTAAAATTGAAATCCCCCCCAATAATCATAAATGCATCCAGTCCCTCACAGCAATGCAAACATTAATTGAATCCATATACTATTTCACATTTTTCATCTGACTTTAGGCTAGGATTAAAATAAATACTACCAATGACAACATATGCATGGTTATTGACCTTAGTGTTATGGCAGTTACAAACAACCATACTGATGCCATTCATTATATTTAATCGTTGTTTTACCTCCCATCCTAGTGCATTTTTTATCAGGATTGCATTGCCTCCCGAATTGTGGCCAAAAGAAGATTCCACAGCCTTCAAATATTCGACAATATACCCGTCAACCTCAAAGTCATTCACATTCCAGCATTCCTGAACTAACAGAATATCAAACTCATCTAGCCACCTTGGCAATTGGTAAGTACCTACATTTAAAAAAAATCCTGAGGCATTCCAGGTTGCGACTTTCAAGGAAGTTTATAATTCTTGATCCTGTATATAATCATTCGTTGTTACAGAAGTTCTTTCATAACTTAAGTCTCCCCAATCATAGTTTTGAAGTGCCTCAACTTCCTCAACCTCATAACAGCTGTCATTTCCCTTATTAGGCAAATAAGAATTGATCAATTCTCTGTTGTTCAATTGGTTTTTTATTTTTCGTGTTTCCGTGATTTCAATTCCTAATTTGTTAAATGATTGCTTTCTTGCCAACAAGCAAGCAGTAATTACTGGATCAATTAACTCGATTTTGGTCGTATCAATTTTATCGCCTTGATTGGGTAGGAATTCCACACTTAATATATGGTTATTTGTAATATAATTCAGTTCAGTAATAGAAGCTGTCAGAGATAGGAAAGCAGAGCGATTTAGGAAGACTCCTTGCTCCTCACTCTGTGCTTTAGAAAGATAAATAGGGGTCAAAAAGATCTTTCTATTTCCATTTTGTTTAAAACTGATTCCTTGTGGATTAGTCTTGTTGTTCTGGTCGCATACTGGCCTATTTTCTGGGAGGGTTGATTTAATTTTACCCTCCTTATTTATTTTAATTAGCGTTTATTTTGCTGTGTATGGTATACTTTTCAGGTTATGAAGCTGTCCTATACTTACACTTTTTTTAGGTATAATCACTTCTTTTACCGGTTTGCTAACTGGATTTTTGAGATTCGTGGTGATAGGATTTGATTTTACTTTAATAAGATTCTTAATTTCCTCCTCTTTTTGCGACAGCATTTTTTCCAGCTTTTGTAATTCCGTTAGAGGCGGATTATTAGTTTCACGGTCAAGAAGTTGTTTGATCAGTTCGTCTTGTTTTTTTATCCGCAATTCATAATCTTTTTTATCTATAGTTAACTCATGTTCAATAGACTTTATTGGCGCTAGTTTGGGCAGTTTAGATGCCATCTTTTGAATCAGTTTTTGGGTTTCCAATGCTTGCTCTTTTAAGTAAAAGCCATTATCATTTAGAATTATTTGATTATCACAAACGTTGCCCAAATCAGTAAGATGTTCATTCAGTATCAATCTAGTTGATTTATGCTGTAAAGAATTATCTTTCTGCAGATCCCTAATTATGACATCTAGTGACTGAATCTTTGTCCTGATTTCTCTGTTCTCTACAGTCAGTTCGTCAATTTTTTTCTGTACAACTGGCAACTGTTAAAGCCATATTTTTCACAGTTGCCAAAACATTATCAAGTACTTTAAGGATCGTTATTGTTGGGGAACAAAGTGGCAATTCATTAAATGGAATATTTGTTCTCGCCAAAGAATGTCTCCTTTTAAAGTCTGGTAAGTTAAATTCATGAGGTAAAAAAGATGGGAAAGTTGCTGAGTCACTTTTTTCCGGTGGTAACAGGTTGTCTGTCTCGGTAAACCTAGGAATTTTAGCATCTATAATTGTAACATTTGAGCCTTTTAGTTCTTCAATATTACCTAGGGTACAGCTCAACATGTTTTTATCACCATTACTACGGGAATTATCAAATAGAGAGTCTTCTCTAAGTGCATCAGCAGTATTTTCAAAGATATTACTAGGTGTATCCAAAGGTGTCTCTGGTAGTGTTTTTATTTCTACAAAAGAGCTAGATTTATTTAAGGGACTCAAACCCTCAGAAATTTCCAAGCCTTGAGCTTGATGTATTGAGTCGTTATGTAGCCTTCTAACCGATATTCCTGACTTATTA